>UCOH01000040.1:0-88873 GCA_900474275.1 Synergus japonicus
ATTATATATATATATTATTATATATTATATTGTTTTGTATTATAAAAATTGATGTAGATTTGAGTAGTTTTATATGATATCAGAAAAATTATAAAAATAGCCGAAACATTTGTGATTAAAATTTTTATCAGCTGTTAATTCAAGGCAAAGGAAGTCTCTCAAAGCCTCTTCCTTCCTATACCCACGCAAATACTAATTAACCCACTAATTAATTAGGTCATTATTAAGATTATGAAATTTTTCGAGTAATATGAAGCAAATAAAACTCAAGAATGTACATTGCAATTTTTGAATTTATTTTGTACGTCATAAATAATTTTCAAATATGAAAAATTAAAATTAATCAAAATTTAAAATACATCATTAAAAGTTCTTTCACAATGAAACATTAAAAGCTAATAAATGCATTTCGGTACACTAGCATAATATGAACATTCATACTTCAGAATATGAACAATCACAAAGCACTTAGGATTCGTAGAAACATAAAAATATCAATCTTAAGAATTAAACAGTGTAATTGTATAAATATATTTAGATTATTTTGAAAGAATGTCAAAAATTTATATATTGACGATAATCTAACAAAGAAATTGTTACGTTGAATCGAAGGCTACCGGTGTCATTTTTGGGAATTCCAAAGATAATAGAGAAACAAAATCCTCTTTACAGTCTCAGATTTTTGTTACCTAAGTTTAATTATTTATCACTATGCGTAATTACTATTAATTAGGAATAACAAATTAATAAAATAGAAAAATGTGAAAAAAGTGAAAAGTAAAAGGAAGGAAATTTATGTACAACATTTGGCAACATTACCAAAGTCTGAAAGTTTGATTTGGTGCTCGCTAGCATTGTATATCATTTGAACTTTCGTTCAAATATATCGTATAAAAAAAAACGATCATTTACTTATGCTAATAATAAATATTTTAAACAAAAAATATAATTTGGAAAATAGATGAATTTAAAAATAAATTTTTGAAATACAAAACTCTTTTTTGTGTTCTGAAAATTTTTTGTTTATAAATGATCGTATTTTGTATCGAGATAAGCTAAATATGGCACAAACTAACGCATGAAGTAAAAAATATTATTTAAAGTACAAGTAATAATTATTTGAAATTGAAATTTTATCTATTTATATTTCATTATTGTGAATAATTGCACTGACTTTTCATGATAATCAATTTATTCAAATTTATTAATTATTTGTGCTTATTTATTTGATTTATCTTTATTTAATACTTAATTCGAGCAGCATATAATATTGACTAAAAACTGTGCTTTTACGTAATGCAGAGTGTTTAACATACTCGAAAAGTGTTTTTTATAGTGATGTTAATTATAAATCAATTAATTTGCAAATTCCTCGTGATTCATGAAAAGTAGTGTCCTTAAAGTGATTCTAAGAATAATGTGACGTATCGTATCTTGATCCACAACTGGACTTTCACTAATCAAAGAAGTTATAACTTTCCAAACTAAACAATAATTTCAAAAAGTAATCTGGTTTCTCAAATTTCAACGCAGTATTTTTATATTTACAGGGCGTTGCAGTCTCAGGAATATTATACTGGTCCTCTTACTTTTTTACTGGGGTAACTGAAAAAAAAAAATTAGCGATATTAATAATTGAGATACTCTTTACGTACATTAAAATATTATTTATATTCTCCTTGAAACAATATATACTTACATCGTGGTGGTACAGGTGGAGCAAGTTTTTTTGGAATTGTCCCCACAATTTGGAGACCTTCACTCGATGGTCCAAGGTTCATGTAGTCATGGACACTCGAATCGGTAACATCTACACCATGAACTCCATCAACTACGTCCCCAGAAATTTCCTTTTTCAGTTTTTCTTTCTCATCCTCGTTTTGTTTTTTAATATTGCCATCTTGCTGAGATTCAATTTCTAACACAGAATCCTTAACTTCCAGATTTTCCCCTTCACTTGGAGTCTTGACATCTTTCTTCTTATCTGGATTGTCTGAATTCTTGATATTTAGAACTTCAATTTCATTACTGGATGATTTGAGATCAGCTTCGGAACGAGAATCGTTGGAAACTTTACATTCGATCACCTTCTCTAAAGCTAGAGGCGGTGTCGATGGGGTTGAAGCTCCTGAGGGTGTAATGTTCATGTATTCAAAAGGGATGCACATTCCCGGTGGAGGAGGTGGAGGTGGAAGAGGAGCTGATATAGATAACGCTGGATTCAAATTTGCATAACTGTGACCTTTTTTAATACTATCTAAGTCGAGATAATCTGAAGCTTCGAGTGGGGAGCTTGGAGTCTTCGGTTCCCTTGCTGTACCATCCGCTCTAAAAGCTGAGAAAAAGAAAAGGATGTAAATATTTTATCTGTATTATTATTGTTATTATTAGTATTATATAAAAGGCAAATATAAAATACCATGGATAGGTAATCCAGAAGGTGGAAAAGCAATATAATGTTCACTGCTTTGTGGACTTCTTGTTGCATTTGGACTTCTAAGATCAATTTCACTGCTGATTGGAACGCGAGGCGAAGATGTACATCGGGCAGGAGAATATCTATCAGCAAATGGTTTTGGGGCAGGTGGAATCTCATAGGAGAGCATACCCGGTTTATCTTCCCTCGAATTTTGAATCTAGAAACAAATAATGTTAGTTATAAATTTAAAGAATTAAATTAAAGTGTTTCCAAAATTTTACTCACTCTTCTGTCTTCAGCATCAGAATGTGTGCCACTATCTCCTAGGCTTGTTCCACTGCAACCACTAACAGTACTCATTCGACCTGATGAGGAAGAACCTGAAGAAGATAATGAAATTGATTATGAATTGATGAAATCCACAGATTAATGGAAAAATGTAATCAATAAAAATTAATTACTCGAAACACTGTGTAGACTCAAGCTGCTGACTGGTCTGCGATCAGCGAGTGTACCATTGATAATTTCGCTCTTGCTCGTTGAGGAGGAATCATCATTTGCATGAGATGATGAATCTTTCGTAGAATCTGTAAAAAATATTATTATAAATATATAAATACAGTTATTTTTCTTATATACTATATACTATTTTCAATAAATGTTATATAAATACTGACCTTTCTTCCCTTTAGTGAATAACTTTCGTATCCTCTCAAAAGGGGTTGGTGCTTTCATATCTTCTTTTATTTTCTTTTGTATCCTATCGTATTCCTCCCTCATTGCAGTCAATTGTCTCTGCTTGTCCTTGAAACTTTGTTGAACATCGTTTCGATTTTTCCAATCATCTACAAGGGTTTCGAGTTCAGAAATAGTAAAAACGTTGTTCTTGAAATCATTTAAAATTTCCAGTAGCTCATCCTGAGGTCCAGATTGTTCTCGGGACTTTGTTCCGGATGTAGATTTGTCAGAAGATCCATTAAATTGATTAACACTGTCTTCGCGAATTCCCGCCAAGGAGCAATCTTGACGAGATGATTGCAAGGTGAGACGCGAAGCTGATGGAGTATTTGACAAAATTGATGTTTTAGATCCTGGAAAAGTAAGCATTCGAATCAGAAATATAGCAAATATCAATGAAATAAAGCAATTAGTCTTTGAGGAACTTCAAAAGGTGAAATTACCTGCAGGATGCATCTGTAGATATCCTGATATTTGATCCAGGTCATTAAAGTTGTGGGTTAATGGTGATGGAGTCGAAGAAATGTTAACAGGAGTTGGTGTAGGCGCTATAGAGTAATTTCCTTCGATAGAGGTGTTAACTGATGGATTTGGTGGTGGCAGTTCAGGAGGAGTTGAGAAACTCGTTAATGATGTAGTAATTGGTCTTGCTGCAGGTGGAACCGAATAAGCTTCGCTGATTGGTCTTGGACGACAATAATCCTCTTTGTCTCCATCGTCACCGTTTCGTAAAAAAGGAGATCCACTTTCGTTTCCTGAAAATATACCAAGTTACAAATCTGCAGATTTCGAATTACACAATCAGAGTTAATATTAAAATTAACTGCTGTTAAATTCAGTTCATTAACTTTATTGGTACTACTTCCTCCTTTGTTTTACACTCAAAATTTAATTATTAAAACTTTATAACTTATTTTCTTGCCTCAGAATTCTTGAGAATTGAAAAAGAGAAATTTGATCATTTAATTGCTCACCAGGTTCATCAGTTGGTGTTTCACTCATGATCTTGAGGTAGCTGTAGATATTGGTGAACTCGTTCATTTGCTGATGTTGTAGAACGAAACATGCAATAAAAAGAAAAGAGGTAAGTTATTTTAAAGCCAGCTATTTGGGTGCTAGCAATATTTCTTGTCGAAGTCGAATTTGAAAGGAAAGATTAGAATTTCATTTTAAAATCGACAATAAAGCAGTTACAGGGATTTAAAGTTTTTTCTCTTCAATTGAGTTGCAGAATTTTTTAACGATGTACACGTATATTATTGATTTAAACGTATGTTTTTAATTCGTGGATGAAAATTAAGGAATTCACCGAAGGGTATCGACAGAATCAGTTGGTTGCTTAAAGCCACATTTTAAAGGCGATGCTTAGTGTACCATGTAGCTACGAAGTTGTTGAGCCAATCGAGTGTGACCCGCTTGTTCGGCCAAGTCTGCTGGGGTCAATTCGGAAACGTTCTTTAGGTCAGATGCTTGATCACCACCAGGACTTTCCAATAGTTGAAAAGACAATTTCTCGAGGCCGAATCGTGCAGCAAAATGCAATAAGGTTGGATACTCGTCTGGACCTATTGGAAAACAAATTATATTTTTAATGGACAATCTAGTAAAGGCATCAGTGAATTTTAACTATCCTTACCAGCCAAACGCTTGTATTCTAATATGGCAGCGTGTTAAAGCAATATATCAGTTTATTTTTAAGTGTAAATAAAACTACTGTCTGAGAATTAGTATTTAAGATAGAAATCTGAAAGGATTTTACTTGTATAATTCTTGGTAGCCGGCATCGTTCCACTTGGAGTTGAAAGAAGATTGAAGTGCGGTGGCAGATTTTTTCGGAAGGCGTGGACCATCCAGTTATCCAGCTGGTCTCGATCTCCAGGATTAAATCCAATTGTCTAGTACGAAAAAAAAATAATGGTAATAAAAATAAATAATGGACAAAATATTGAAAAAACGTATAAATCTTCAGAAGATAAAATTACCTGGCACATGAATTCTAAGGGATTGTCATGAGCCCTCAAGATTTGATCCAGTTCTCTTAGTCTACTTTCGCACTTAACTTGGCGAACCCCAAGGGGACATCCATTTCTAATTATTCTTACTCCAACCAACATAGATTTCTCTAGACATTTGTCTGGAATAGAGAACTGGAGCGCATAGGGATTTCTTCTTTTCACACTGTTTACTTCTATTGCCTCACCACATCGATCCACGATTACTGAAACGACGTCTTCTGGTCTCAAGGGATCATTCAAAAGTGCGATTACCTTGCTGTGTCCCTGAAAAAAGGACACATCGAATTTAAAATAAAAGAAACACCAGCAGATTAGTATGCCCAATAAAGAAAAAACTTATTCTAACCAGTTTGACTTTTTTTGGATGAATTGTGAAGGCAGTCTTGTCACTCTTAAGAGTTGAGGGCAGTGCTGTTCCCAGAATAGAGAACACTGCGCCAAAAAATTGGCAAACGAAATCCTCGTCTTGGTCCTTAACAATAAATTTTCGCCATTCTTGGTAAGAGATCAGAGCCGATTTATGACCAGAGGTGAGATGATCTTCTTGAACTCCCAGCATCATTGCCAGGACTTTTTCTGGAACGAGGTGCCTGGAAAGGTTCATGGCTTGCTCAGGTCGTGTCAAAACTCGTTTCAACAGATACGGACAGATAACGACGATTTGCAAGCGGGAAGATCTGATTTTTTCTTCAGTTCCGGGATGTGTCGAGTCCTCCACTGTTAAGTGACTTATTCTGTAAAGTATACGAAGATTTTCATTCAGAGATGTCAAAAGATGAAATTATTAATGAAATAAATAATATTTATAAATACTGATAACTCATGAAATGATAAATTTACCTAAATGGTGGTTTTCCCTGCTGTTGACTGATCTGTTCAAAACTTCCTGTGAGATAATTCACCCATAAGGTGGAGGCTTCGCTCTCTCGACTAGAAATGATAACAACATCATCTTCGACCATCGTGTCATTTTTTGATGAGGGTATGGTCCCATGTCGAGTGCCTTTAACAAATAAAGGAAGCATAACATTATAAAAGAACGGATTTAATTTGTCACAATTTCTTAATTGTGTGACTAATAAAAATTGCAAACCAGGAAGCAGAAGGAAAAAGTTTAATTTAAGAGTAGCTAGCCTATTACTAATAGAGTCGACGATCGGCCGCTGTTGCTTTTAAACAGAACACACTGCGTCTGTATCAATTAAAGCAGTTAAAGTGTCTCAGAAATAGCGATTATATCTACAAACACTGGCATTCCGAAGCCTGCCATTAGTTTATTTTGTTTCGCTACAGTAGAGAAAGCCGCCGATCACAGACAGAGAATTTTGCATTATTTTTCCTGACATTTATTTGGAATTAAAATACTGACATAAGTAAACCCCACGCCAGGAGTTTTAACAGCTATTTCCTGTTAATAGAGAAGATATTCAAATAATCAAGGGGAGATTTTAAAAATTTTCCTTATTCTATTTTTATTCAGGTCAAGTCAATAGCAGTATTTGGTATTTCTCTAAAAACAGCGATATTACATTTTCTAATTCATTCTCCTCGTAGTCTAATTTTTTGTAAGTATTTATAAAACTGTCATCGTTCTTTCCTGTGGATAATTAAAGTTACTGTACACGCGATGCTCAAATCGGGTTAAGTGCACGCCTTCACATTCTTATAGTTGAGGATGAGTCGTATTCTTTCTTATTGATGTTAATGTAAAGAGACACGCAAGAATAATGAAAATTGCAATGGTAAGCTGACTTATTTGTTAGCCACGGTTGCATTTTTCAGATAAAATTATTATATATATGGTTAATGTTTGGAATTAATGAGAGAAAGAAAATTGAAATTGACCTGATGTTAGTAAGATTGCTGGTACAATATTTGAATTAGAAATGCACGAGTGAAATTAATTTGAAATATCAGGTGTTATGGAAAGAGATGTAATGCATTAGCATATAAAGGGCTTGGCAGGTCAAAGGCCACACCCATGTGCCAGTGACACGACAGTTAAAGAACCAATAAAAGTTTCATGTGTACTTAAATGTGGTGTCCTACGAAAAGATGTTCTTCAATGTTTTTGTATAACTTTAACAACATACAAGAAAATTCTACTTGTCATGAGTAGTTCATTCAACTTGTTTTAAGTGCTGACTGATTAGCTTGACGCTCGCGGTTTTATCCTCAGGGCACTCGAAACTTAATGTAGAATTTCATTTTCACACGTTGATTAAGCACTAACATTAAACATCTAATTAGAAATATATTCTTCATGGTAAGAATAATATTTCTTGAGTTTGGTATAGTTTCGGGTGAAATTTCTCTTTTTTTTTTTAGATGCATGACAAGAGAGAATGTTGGTATCAAAAGACAAAAGGCTCATATCAAAAACATATCACCCCATTAATTATTCTACTTTATGCATGATTATAGAGCATTGAACGTCTACGATTTGCAAATGCTTATTGATAATAGAAATTTCCTCGAGTTGTACAGCCGGAAATATGGAAATCATCCGATAAAGTCGTAGTATAGATAATAGAAAGATATAGTAAACATACAGCGTTATGCAAGACGCATATATCAAATCGAAATGTTGAAAATATTTTAATTTTCATACATTATAAGCCAAATAAAATAATTGATAATTTAATTATTTAATTTAGATCGGAATGATTGGCTTTTCGTGTCATGTCTCGCTTCCGTTTTTGGTATTTCCGGTCATAATGCTGATTGAAAAATGCAGTTATCTTCCGCGACTTGCTTATAAAACAACTTCTTCTTCATGAAGTCGAGGAGACTCGAAGAAAGCATATTTTAATTATAGTTTTAATAATTCTTCTAATAAAATGAGAATGTAAAAATATAATTTTAGTTTAGCTTCAACCAGTCGTTGTGAAATATATAAGAAACCGTTTTGAAGTCTCATATGTCAAAGAAGAAAAAAAATCGCGGATAGTGCAACAAGTTGTTGAGAAAAATTTCGCAATTTTGAGCGCACATTATCACAGCATAAATTTCATTTATGTTCGCGACACATGATATTTTCTACTTCGGTCTGTTCATGGGTTGGATCTGGTATTTCCGGTCGTTTTTATTACGTTTCTGCGAACCTTTTTGCCAGACTATAATTAAAATCAAAGTACTGAATTGCAAAAACCGCCTTTAATACAGAAACGAATTTATTTAATTTAAAATACAACGTATCAAAGTTGAAGATTATATTTTAACTTACGACTGCAGACTCCCGATAAATCCAAAAAATTAGGTCTGTTTCTTCTTCGACTCCGAGGTGTTTCGCATTGTAGCGCCATTTTTTAAATATTGCACGGCAATAAAAAAATGTAGCCCAAACGAAAGCTGTATTTATTTTATTATAAAGCAGCACCGCGGAAATACCACGCACTGAGTTTTTATTTTATACTAAAAATAATAACAAAGCACGAAGAGTTTATCTTTTTTAAATTGAAGACTCAAGTCAGGTACCTCTTACATTGCTGACCACTGACTGAAGGAACTGCTCATAAGAATCCCATCAGTCCCCATTCGAACCATTGTTTTCAGTTGCGCCCTCAAATTATAGGCGATGACCACAATTATTATGCGAACACGATTCGAATATAAAAGATCAGTCGCATATATTATTTACTCCACCCAATTCGGAGACTTATTCTGTCTTCGAGATAATATATATGAGGGGGAGGAATATTTTTAGGATTCCTTTTGATATCAACATTACATTCGTTAAAATTAACTTGAAATGTTTCTTTTAATCAAAATTTAAATATAGACTTGAGAGTATAAAATAAAATTCAGAGGCTTGAAAAGTTGATATTGACTCGTTGAAAGTATCAACATCGTGTAAAATTCGTTCCTTTTTTAATGCTAATAAGGTAGTACTGAGTCAATAAGAGAAAAAATAACATGGGAATGTTGTGTGTCTCATATTATGTCTGCAGACGGCAGACTTCGTATCCGGACAAAAGAGAGGGAGAGTTCTCGCAAAAACACTTTGGCCAACGATTTAATTTGTATTCGATGAACCTTATTGCATATTTCTGGCTCTTTGTTCCCTATAAATTAAAATTCCAAATCTTTAGTCCTTTAGTAAATACTTGACAAATATTTTACCGAAATAATTTTGACTCCGCTTGATGTAGTGAGTCTCCTCCTTGATCTTCATTCTGACAAACTTCTAAGTGAAAACTTGTTTGCAGTGAAATTCTCTTTTCTTGAACGAAAATCACTTTCTTTATTATTCACAGATTTCTCTCACACATTTTTCACATATTTCCGGTTGCAACCACTTGCAGAGCAACTTTTCAAAAAAGGAGACACCCTAAGAACTCTTTACTGATTTTTGCAAAAATTTCAACGCGATTTAGGAAAGTATTTATCTCTAATGGTAGCACTTTAACTTTGCTGCGGTTTTGTCATTGCGCGAGGGGAAAAAATAGAAAATAATGCGTGTTTTTTTTAAATTGTGGAAAGTTGTGACGCAGAAGTTTCTGTGATAACTACAGTCGACTAAAGTTGAGTCTCAATGTCGCGCACAACTATAACTAAACCAAACCGGCGGTAGAAAAACGCGCCTGCAAGAAATCCGTATCTGTCTCTGCGCGTGCGCAATCCAGAGAGACTGCGCATTCGCTGGACCAAAATCGAGAAGTATGAAGATCAAGAATTTGAAAAGCTTTAACAATTTTTTCTGTTTAGATCAAAATCGTCTAGGTTTAAAATAGATTACAGAAATATTTCAAATCCAGATCTGCAATGCGGAAAAGTTGAGCGCTTTGCGCGGGAAAAATTCTTTTTAAACAATGCCGAGTGTTATCAATTTTAAAACTAATCTCTTATTATTTCAATTCATGATTTCAATGAATGGTTCGAAGTACCTAAAAATGATTGATTCCACGAACAATTAGATTGCAAATTGGTCGAAATTATTTTTCGCAATTGCCATGTGGCCCGCAGCCAAACGGTTGGAGCGATTCGCGGAATTTGAAATAAAAATGGCAAGCTCAGTGTCGCGATTAATTCACAGGGTGGCACTCAACTCGAGCTATTACTTTTGGTGCCATCACGCTTGTTAACCTAAGTACGCCATTTTTTACATAAACCTATAAAAAAACCAAAGAAAAATGTGGGCGCTTTGTAGAAAAAAAGAGTCTAGTCGAGTTTAATTCGCTGTCGCTTTCGTGACAAATGTCCCTGTGTTTAAATCCGTAAATCTACAGATTTTTCACACCAGTCAAGAAGGATGGAATGACACTATTAAAAGAATGGATCACATTTTTAAATGTTTCTTTTATTCTCCTGGGAGAGGCATATTTCATTTTTTAACCAAGAACTGTTTCATAATTTGTGTTATTTAAACAAATTATTATGACATGTTATTATGTAACTTTTGATACATGTATTTTTATTTCACCGAGTCAGTTTTCTGAGGGTGACGAATTGGAATTTTCCTGGAGAAAACGATGCGCTATTAAAGTTCGACTCAAGGGGAAAATCTATGAACGAAGAAAACTATAGTTGGGGGATGTCTTGCCTCGTTATCGAAGAGATAATTACATCTTGGAACCCTCGAGTCCTCTCCAAATATATATAGACAGGCCGAATGAAAGATGTGTAAAAATATGTCAGCCTGATTACAATCTCGAAACAAACAGTCTCGAGAAATTTATCGCCTTTTCTAGAACTGGGAAAATCGTTCGCTTATTTAGGGAAGAGAGATTGGTTTCTTCTTACGAAGAAATTCAGTCGATTTTATATTTATGTGACTCATTCATCAAAACAGGAATAGAAAACAAAGTTGCAGATGATGTAAAAAAAGTATAACGATATATAGGGAGCAGATTAAATTATTTCTTGTAGGAATTTAAAAAACGAGTACAGGATAAATGTTGTTATCTCAAAACTTGGAAATGACTCAAATGGCGACTTGTAAAGGCAAAACTGGTAGCAACGATCTCTTAACTCGTATTTTTCTTTTTCTTTGCGAAAGAGTAGAGTAAGTAATAAAGGGGAGAAGACCCATGGCCATGGTCAAAGCAACAGGGCTTCCATTCACATAGGAGAATCGAAATACTATGGAGGAACATTTAACCGACGAGTTCCCTTATCGACTACATCCGCCGGTCAAAAACCTCATTTTACTCATCGATATTATTCTTTTTTTCTCGCAGATATTATGACTATTAGAAAAGACAATAAATCCATCATGCTATTTTTTCTTGTTGTGATTGTAAGTTTAAAAGATGAAATTCTATCTCAACTCTAGATAAAAATATGAATTTTTGGTGAGAAAATTTCGTAGTACATAATTATGTACTACCTCTTTAAAGAGGAGAAATAATAAATGATGAATAATAAAAAAAGAAGGAATAATGAGATTGCAATGAGATAATCAGTTTTGATTCGTTATTCAGTTATTGTACAAGAGACTCAAATCTGGGGCTACATGGCTACTAAAGTCCTTCGCCTAATATAGAAATTGGGCCTGTCCAATTAGAAAATTAGAGAAGTGAGTCAATCAGTCCTAGGGGCGAATGTCGGAACATAAATAATCGCTTTAAGGTCTCTTCACATGAAATAAATTCTGTTCATTCTTTTTATTGTTTGAATTATGGATGGTCAATTTAAAATGAAATATTCTATAGTTATTTACTGTATATTTCTATATATAGATAATAGTTAATGCTATTTTTTTACTCACAATCAATACAAAAGTTTGGTAAAAATCTCTTTTGAATTGAGCTCAAAATCCGATAACTGGAAAGATAAAATAATCCGAGATTATGGGAGTCTTATCTTTTAAATGTGCTAAGCGGCTTAGACTAGTGAGGATGAAAATATTTGCATAGATAAAATTTATTTGTGCTCAGAAATCAGTTCCACTTGTGGAATTATGAATTTCATTAATAATTATAATTGTAATTATCATAAGAATGTGTCTCTCAAAGTTCTGTGCTATTTTTTTCATTTATTTGTATATTTATGCATCGGATGATACGAAAGTGCATAAATTATAATATCGATATGAAATGCGACATAAATGTCTAGCGTTTCTGAGGAAAGAGAAGTACCTAAATGGAAAAAAGTGAGGCAGAAGATAACTGAATGAAGGAAGACTGGAAGATGATAACCTTATGAATGTAATCTTGAGGGGAGCATTAGACTAAAAAATGTCTATGAGAATTGACTCATACAATTTCTGTATTCTTGTATATGTCTATAAATATGCATACATATATATGCACAGTATTGTAATGCTCTAATCATAACATTCGAGTCAGATTCCGAGATGCGAGAACATTAAGGTTTTTTCCATCTTTTTTCATAATTTACTTCCTCTCTTTATCACTGTCACGATATAAATATAATCTTATTAAAAATAAGTTTAAAAAATGTTGATATGTGCACTTAGACATTCTCAATATTTCCAAACTGCTCAGAATTTTATTATATTGTTATTTATCAGAAACCATCATTAAATAAAATTTCTACAAAAGCATCAAATAACACAAAATACATTTCAATAAATCAAAAGTTGAATTATTCAGGCTCTTTAATTTCATTCGCCTGATACAAGGCAACCTTCTTACAGCAGCGTATGATGGTTGCCGTTGATATTTCCGCCCCGAAAAGACGATTTTTTAACTTTTACAAATATAATGAATATAATTTCTGAAACATTCTATTTTGGGAAAAGTGTTTTTTTAAATGAATTGTCGGTTATTCAATTTTATGCCCTTTTTCACTAAAAGTGAATGATTTGTTTCTTTTGAAGTTTGTTTTATATCTTCATCAATAGAAGAATTGAAAAGAAGAAAATAAGCGAGAAAAATGTCTTGATTCTTTTAAAATGATAGCAGGCATCACCTCACTTTATTTGAACCCAGAAAATTTAATTTTACCGCTCCTGACAATTGCAAACTTGATTTTGAGTACCTAAATTCCATGGGGACTCCCTCAAGATGCAGGAGGATGACGTAAAAATAGAAGGGAGGCAATGAGAGTCGACGCTCCGAAGAAAATGCATATGAAAGCGAGAATGAGCGACGGCAGTAGATAAAAATAATAAGGAGCAACTGTAAAAACAGAAATAGGAACACGACTCGTGCCACCACACTGCATCTTACCAAGCTGGCTGCTTATGACTGCGAAAAATGAATCGCGGAATTTGTCACGAGACTCCATAAACTCCAGTTTAGCCATAAAATCATACATATACATCGAAAACTAAAACTCGATCATAATCTCGTGCCGGAAACTCGATTAATCAGGTTTAAATCAAATTTGAAAGTTTCGTCCTCTGAAATCAAAAGTTATTTACAGTAATTGCATTGCAACTTTCAAGTACAAATCCTGAACTACAACTGTCAACTCGAAATCCGATTATCTCGATGCAATTATTAGCTGACAACTTAATGATTATTCAAAATAAATTTAGCGGATGAGATTTGTTTTCTCGGTCTATGAATATTCGTTTGGTAAAAAGGCGATGCTATCCATTCCCCTTTTTAAACTTTCTTTCATCTCTCCTTTTTCCAAACATTATCGTTAGCCATATTCGCTGATTTTCTATTCATGCTTGATCTCTTCCGGCCATGAATAGATGGTTAGAAAGACAGATCCTAAACACAACTAGCAATGATGAATAACGAGTTAATCTCGCATAGGCTTTGATTGTCGGCGATCTCCAAAGACAACGATCCAATGAACCAATGAACCCTCTCCTCTCTTGGGTCGGAAATACGAACGGCAACATAAACGGACTTGAAAGTTGTAGCCACACTGATATGAGATTCATGAGTTGGATTGGTGGATATGCAGGACCGGAAGTAGCGAACTCTATAACAGCTCGTCATGAACTGCTGCCACCAGGAAATAAACTGGCAAGTGTATATGAACTGTGGACGATACATGGCTTATTTGAATGTATATAAGGGAAGAGGAAATAGCACGACGAGTGGAATGCGTAATTTTCGGGGTGCCAATGTTAAATTTGAAACGAGTTTCAATTACTCGCTGGATATTTGCAAAATGCTATTTCTGGAATGATTAAACGGAATAAAGAACACAGCTACAATGTAAAATCTGGAAACTTTCTTATGCTTTTTCTTTCTTCCTGTATCAATCTTTCCAGATGGCTTTCACTCTGTCTTAAAAACCGGATGTGTCGTTCGCCCGGTCCTCTGGTACAAATGTATACGGATTAACACATATTACGTATACAATTTATCCTTTACGGTTTTGTAGACAGTAAAAAAAGGAAAGAGAAGAACTTCAGGGTGGTTAGATGATGAACGATACGGCTGCATCGAGCTGCATCAACAAACGCATGGCGACTTCCGGTAGCCGGTTATCACTTTGAGTTTTTTAGAGGATTTTTTATGCATTTGAAAAAACGATAGGATGTTGGCATCAGTAGCTAGAGGCAGTCAAAATACTTATATTATTCGAAAAAGGAAAGCGTAATCAGTGAAATATTTATCATTCATTTTCTGCCATCTTCTTTTCTTGTATACGTAATTGAGGATATTTGTTTATTACACGCTCGTTAAGATTTATATTAGAATTTCATGATTGTATTTCTGAGATGATCGTGATTTCCACCACGTACTTCCGTCACGCATTTCCTGTGCAATGCTTATGCACTTTCGCTTCGCTTTCCGAAAGACTCTGCCAGAAGGGCGTTTACGGTAGTCAGAATTTCCTTAAGCCGAAAAGTATGGCTCAAAATTGCAAAGAAAATAGAATATATGGATATGATATGGATTATGATAAAACGTATTTGTAATAAATTCTTGAAATTGAAACGTTTAAGCTAAATTACTTCATTATACATAATGTTCTCTTTTCCAGAGGTAATTTTTAAATCAATTGGATACTTGCGCATAAATTGTCTACATAACATGATGCATGTAAGCAATTTTCGCTGACCTTCAAGCGCGACCTGTACTCGTAAGAAGGATGATTGTTTCTTCATTGGACGCTTGTTCAACCCATGAAGTTAAACGTCAAAGACTTCTGAACAAATGAGATCTATGTTTTTGGTAACGAGAAACATGTGGCTTGACCAGCTACTGCAGAATTCTCAGAAAACCCTAAAGCTACTGCATTCCATAACTTTTAAAAGCGGTAGGGAAGTATAAAAATATGCATATTTTTATTCCACATGTGGAAAACATGTTGAAACTACATTGTCTAAATTGAATCTTTTATTTCACGATGAGAAGGTCATTTTGTGATTTATTATTCTCACAACACACAATTTACGTCCCTGAGTTGTTCGTGTGTAAAAGACACGTGAGGTGGTAAGATTTTATTGACCTGACTCTATTAACACGCAGGACCGAACCGAAGAGGGCTGGCTTGATGGAAAGCAAGATTTCGTACAACGAATACTAAGAGTCGACTTCCGGGCTCGCTGCGAGCCTCGCATCCATCCCATAATCTATGATCATAGGCTTAAGCCTTATAAACCTCGAATAAACCTTCTTACTCGTCCTCAAAAGGAAATGTAATCAGCTCTAACTTCTGAGTACCTTTTATGAAGTGAAAAAGTCAGAAGGATGTTTTCCAAATGCTAATAAGATTCAAGATCCAGATCTTAAACTATACCTTTCAAGATCTATACCAGCTTTCTCGTTTATTCATTTTCGAATAATTTTCGAAAGATTTTTAGAAATCAATCAATGCTAAATTCGTTCTCGAAAGCTTTGGATTATTGAATTGAATTATTTTTTTTCAATTGAATAACGATTAAACTGAATTGATGAACCATGTGAACTCAATTGTCGCGAAATTATTTTTGAATCAAAGAAGAGGAACATAACGAGACTATTGTAGACGTGGTTGCTGATGCGGGTGTCGTAAAATTACTAGTGCTCCGTGGGAACTTGAATTTCGGTGTCCATTATTCGAATGCATGCTTCATAAATAGAATATAGGCCATAGGTCCATCGGACACAGAAGGTTCGTGTAAATTGCATGCGATAGTACATGTAACTATGTAAATTACGAGCTGCAAATGGCTCTTGCATGTGGCGCACTGATTGATCGATACTGCAACTAGTAACGAAATATGGGCGACAGTAAACACCTCATATATCAGCGAAGAATCTCCATTTTCATCTTTATCTTCATTATTATATAATATATAATATATATTTTAATATGCAAGTAAAAGTAAATTAAAATTCGCTGTACGTCAGTCAATCACAGATAATTTAAGTAGAAATGCCTACTAATGTCTTTAAAGAGGACGAAAGACGCAGATTTGCGTCACCTTTGAAATGTAGTCTGATTTTCATAATCAGTTGAGCAAGACAGGAAGCTCATTTTGCGCCGCTTGCAAAGTAATAAGCGATTCAGTCTAGTTTTCAAATGCGAACGAGATAAGAAATGTTTTACGAATTGGAATAATCCGCAGTTCTCAACTGGCAAAATTGCCTGGTAGAATTGTAGATGGTCAATTGGTCATTATTCAATAATCGTTATTATTGCATATTTAAGTAAGAAATAACGGGTCATATCAAACTGAACAATGGTGAAGATAAAAATCGAAAAACTCACCCTTTGCTGAATTCCTGTGCCTCCTCTTCTTGGATTTCGAGCTCGTTCGTCGCTTCTTCACCTCGCCTCCATTGGTAGGAATCGGTGGCGCCATAACACTCGGTTCCACAAGAATTTCCGGTTCCTGGGTCTTTCTTCTTCCGAAACACACACCAGTTCCACCATTATTTACACCACGATCCTTAGTCAAAAATGTCCCGATAGAATGTCTTCTTCTGTCAGCAGCAGATCCAGAAAGTGGCAATGTAGCTGACAAGTTATAATACCTAGCATCATTAACTCCGAGAAACACTTCTCCCGAACTGTCATCATCTTCATCCACTCCTCGTCCATCAACCACATCTTCACCCGGAAGTCCACAATAGACCATGTCGTTACTCAAAAGTTCACTGGCAGATTTCAGAATCCTTCTTCTTCCAGGTCTTCTTCTATCTTTCTCTGAATGTGAGTGAGATCTATGCGGTAAGTAAGGCGATGGAGGAGCAACATCCGAAGGCCGGGGATCACCTTTCAGAAACTGTTCAGTTCTTTCATGATCCGCGTTTGCACTAACTGACCTGAAGAGATTCCTGAAACTCATCCTCTGACTCCCATTGTTACTATCTTGGCGAGATAACATTGGAACTCTTTCTTCAGTTGGTGTGGATGGAGAAGATAATCCGTCGTGATGCATCAAGGTACTTGTAGTAGAATTCGAAGTGATGCTAGCTGATGAGGTTGATCCCATTTTGCACGGTTTTCGACGAAAGAAGGAGCTGAACCCTCTTGAGGTCAATCCAGTGTTCAGAGAAGATGGTCCAGAATTCTGGAGGGTCTCGGATGATGTACCCCCGCTGGAGAGCGAGAAGTACGAGGGGTTGTCTGTAAACATACGGGGATCAGTTAGAAATTCACTGTTTTGGATGTCAATGGATCATTTGTCATGTTTTTGATCAACGGAATCATTTTTTAGCCTACAGAATTGGTCCAGATTTATATATCCAATTCATCAGGTAATTTACACATCAAGATCCCTATTCTCCAATGACTGGCGACTAATCAAGCATAGTGCAAAACATTTCAAATGATGTGAATTTTCTAATCCTCACCAACTTATCTTGGTGGCAAGTCGTGAAATTGATTTTGTTTGCTACCGGCCAGTTTTGGAATCATTTTAACAGATCCACGATCTTAATACACAGAAAGTTTTGTTCACTTTATATGCTGTCAATTGATGATCACAGTAAGTTTTTCGAGCGTCTTCACAAATTGGATAAATATTTAAAAGAAGGAGGATTTTTTACGCATTCTTCGCGCGGCTTTGAGAATGAGAGGATAAGATGAGAAGAGATAAGGTTTCTTTTGGGTGTCACGTGATACGATCTGGATCTCGATCACCGAAGAGAACCACCTGAGATCGCATTTGAGACTGGAAGAGCTGAAAGTCGAGATGCGACAGGGCGTTATGGGACGCTATACACGCGACCCAATAAAGGATAAGGTGGGGGAGAAGGGACCGGATGTTGCATTGTTCCCCCTCCTCCCTTCATCACTACCTCCGCCACCCTGTACTTGAGAAGTTGAGAAGAGAGCCGAGAAGTCCGCTACCGGAAATGCAGCACCATCACGTCTCGATCGACGAATTCGAGGGAACCACAATTTTAAGAAAATGGGAAAGTGGTGGGGGATGGGGAATCATGATTGGAATTAAGAGAAATTATTCATGAAGCTATATGTGATCATTTTTCAATTACTTCTTCTGGCAGATCTTTTCTATTTTTAATATAAGATAAATCCGAGAATAAATGTCGGAGTTTTTTTTTCGGAAAGGAGATGAATCTATATGTAAAGAAAACTCTGAAAAGAGGGTTGTACCAATTCAGAACCAATTGAACGTCGATAAGGGAAAAAAATCGAGAGGGATTCTCACGCCCAGAGTAAAGCGATTGCGGGCGAGGTGCCTTAATAAAAAGCTAAAAAGGATCATGAGATCCTTCTGAGAAAATGGATTACATGGGCTTAAAGGAATATCGAGTTTCCTAATATTTTAGAGAAAATCAAACCTTTTACAACATCTTCTCGGCTAAACTTTATACCTTGGCTCATGCTTGGCCAAAGGAAAATAAAAATCGGTAGTAAGAAATGTTATTTGTTTTACTCAATTCCAATAGTTTTTGCTATCGTGCAAAATAATCAAATTTCCTTTTGGGAGCAGATCGTAAATGGAAACTGAAGGTTTATGGTGGAAGGCCAGTTCAGAACAGGTACAAAGTGTGTTTCTTTCCCAAAGAAAAAAAATGGTCAGATCACCGAGCTTCCAGTAGCTTGTTGATGGTGAGATACGAACACGTGTGATTATGCGTAAGTGTACGTGTTTTGAATGCAAACGATGCAATTTATACGTGAGTGAGGATACTATGATGACAACAACTTATGGATAAAACTTACCGACAGCCATGATGCTCTCTCGATAAAAAATCAACACCAATCTGCAAAAAAAATAGATTCAAACGATTAAAATTCATAAGAAAAATAATTATGGTTTTGGTATCAATTGTTTTTATTTGAAAAATGTTCTATTGAACAAAGTGGGAATTAGTCATTATTCAACGAATTAGTTTGAAAGGAAGCGTGCATGGATCATGGATTCGAGGAGATTAATTCTCGGATTAATTCCGAGGAGAATTCTGAACAAAAGATTTCATTACGATTTCCCCGGAATGAATTCACTTGCATCGCATCGAAGTGATTTTATTACTGCAGCATTGCCAGTGATTCGAGTGTGCAAGTTTCATTCATCTCTGGAAATAGTCGTGAATATTATATTTAGAGGCTCTAGCAAAGAGGCAAGGGACGTGTGCTGGACGGTCCATTCACGATTTGCGCCGTGTAATCAGTGATGAACTCTATTTATGAAACTATTAAAGATTCCTGTCGCCCTAACTTTATCGTTTCAACATGAAAAGTACAGGATAAAGTAAACATTTCTTGGATTTTCCAAATTCCACCTGAAACAAACACAGCTGCCTATAGTAATAAAATTTTGTGCTGGCTCCAAGAAGTCAATCGAAGCTTATTCTATTTTCGGTATTTCCTTCAAAGAAAGAGAGGCAAATGTGAAGAAGAAAGAAAATCCGACACGGGAGTTTGAAAATTTCATATCTTTGTTGATATAGGATTTGAATTGAAGCTTTATAAGTCAAATTTTAAATCCTCTTATCTTAAAAGCCGAAAAATTGGAACACTTCCGATTTTAAAGCTTTATATAAAAGTACCGAATGCAATAAAATGTGAAAAAAATCGCAAAAAGGGAAAATATGAAACGACACATGGCAGATGTGAATGCGACCCGATTTAGCTTGTAAATATATGGCAATGGAGGGTCACTTCTTGCGAAGCACCTGCAAATGGAGCACGCGTTAAGTTGTACACTTCCGGTGCGATGCCTTGACGCGTGCCCTAATAAAAGCAATTATATCCTAGCTTTTACGCCCACAACTTGCCAATTTCGCTCGTGTTTTGCGGACGCTTTTCAATTTAAAGTATATGTTGTGTATTATTACTACCTTTATCATACTTATGTATTTTACGGTCGTGATTTCAGTATCATTAAACATTTTCAACAAAATGGTGCATGACCTTGAATGGAGTTCGGTTCGCGTCGATCAAAATCATGCAAATGATTTCTTGTCTGTCTGATGCGCGTGCCAAGATTGCCTTTTAGCCCGTGAAAACATGCCTTCACCTCAAGTTGCAACTGTAATACGAATGCTTCGATCCAATGTACAGCTACTTATGTGCTTACACGACCAGCCTATATTATAGCTGAACATTTTGATCATGCATTGTTCTCCAGTTGCGTAATACTCAATGCCATACTTGTACCTTAAAACTTGAAAGTATTCATTTAAATTATATGCGCAATTAATGGATACGCCGATTAATGGATTCGTTCGTCATAGCGAAGATGTGAATAAAATTAAACAGATATGTGTCGTCATATCGATGTAAGGTTTCAATATAAAACTCTTTTAATTCAAGCATCACAAAGTTTTCATAAAACAATATCTGAAACGTGTATCAGTGGATTTTTTTGGCAAGAAAATAATAAAGAACTGAAGATGATTGACAGCCGACTGAAAAAAGAGACATTTTTTGTTGATCGTCTGTCATTGTTGATATTGTTGTTGCTGGGGTAAAACCGATCTTTGCAAGCGTCTGGTTTGGTTCGGCTGTCAGTTTCGGTCTATTAATATACTCAGTGTGAGCAACCTACCTAATTCCTAATGGAATTCTTCTATAGGTTCTTCGAATTTCTTCCTAAAAATATTCCACACCAAAGTACTTTAGAATTCCTGAGCTTAATGCACTTTTACTCTCTCGAAATACAACCCAAGAACTCAAGAACAATTGCTCTAATGCTTTCATTACTTCGTGTGAAGAAGTCACCTGATTTTTATCACAAATATAAGACAATATTAGCATTCAGAAGTCTCAATTGCGTTGTTTGATTTTGACATCTGTACCTCCCATTTTTCTTCGACTGCACTGTTTATGTTCTCAGTAACTGTCGCTAGAAATGGCATTTTGGCGTTTAAGAGCAGATAAATCAGAGGTTTCACGGTGACAGAATTTTAAAGAGCGTGTGATGCAGTGCGCTACTGTAAACGTGAGAAAAGCCCGCATGGTCATGTACCATCATGCATTATTAATTTATGACATGATTTTCCGATACAATCATTAAATTACTGAATAACAAGATGCATTTTCCCACAATGGTCTTGAATTCAGTTAATATTTGGAAACATAGGCAAAATTTCACGGAATATTCTTATTTACATCAACATTTTTTAAAATACACTGAACTCACCGATTTTCATCCAATAAATTAATGATAAGAAGTCCTCATCTTTTGCACTTGGTCAAGGACACCTCGATAATTGCCTTCCGAAGGCCGGAGGGTCAGTGAAAGAAAAAAAGCAGAAACTAAACTAAATAAAAAGAACCGGTTTGTTTTTGAATGCACAGTGGCATGAGGAAATGTGGAGATATTGGTGGTACAGCAGCAGACACAGCATAACTGAGAACACTGAGAACACTGCACGCGGAGCACTGACAGCACAGAACTCAGAACTCTGAACGAAGCACGAAGGGGACAGCAAAAGTTGGGCTCGCGTCTTGCGAAGCTGCTGCCATGTGACCGTCTTTCTGGTCTCTTTCCCTTTTCTCTTCTCTTCTCTTCTTGCTCCTAGGAAGCGAAGCAGAGTGCTAGAGTGCCAGAGTGCCAGAGGTTTGGTATTCGAGTCGACCAACGAATCAGCCAACCATTCGACCCACCCACGCATCTGGCGAAGGAAAAGAAAAGAAACTCTAGACCCATGTGCTCAGCCTCCACTCGAGATCAAGAGGAACAAGAGGATCAAGAGGAAGGTCTCCGCGTGGCGCGAAAATACGGTAATGACACTTAGAGAGTGCCAAGGTGAAGATTGAAGATTCACTGATGCTCTTGCTGATGCTTCAATTTCCCATTGATGAAGAAATACAAAAGAAATTGAATTGAGGGCAATTTTTCAAGAGTTTGTTTTGCTCTGCAATTGGAACTCTGATTAGATGGTGTCTTCCGGTTTCTGCAGAAGAAGATGATTGATGAAGATGTAAAGGAGAGAATGAGTGACAATATATGAATAATGTAATAATATAATGAAAATATTGTTGTAATTGCTATCGAACTTTGAATTTTGCACAGGAAAACGTATTTCACTTCGCGGTGTAGAAGTGAAGTTTCTGATAAAACGTGCATCTAGTCTGCCAGTCCGCAAGTGCGGACTCTTGCTAACTGAGGCAAGTTTTTTCTTCTTTTTGGTCTTCTTTCTCTAAAGGAGAAGTAATTCGTATTGAGGTAAGGTTAGTGTTAGCTGCGTGCATGCGTGTCTGTCACGCATGGGCGTCAGAAGCGGAACAAGACGTGCATCCTTCCTTCGAAGGAAAGGGCTTATTTAATTTTCATGGCTTATGCGCGTCCAAATCGGAAATTAAACCTGAGATGTTTATGAATCTTAATTCAATAAATAATGCGAAGACATCCTGTTGCTCGATTTGAAAGTAACACAATTTACTCTTCTGAGAGTCAAACTGCAAGAAAGTTATATATGATAGATCATTAATAGAAGAAGTGAATCTATAACTGAATCTAGAGACGCATGATGAGAATGTCCTTAATTGCCTGTCTATTAAGACATGCATGATTGCATTAGACATTAGTCATAAAACCATTTGAATATTTTATCGATGCATCTCAGATGAGATACAAATAAGTAAATAATACAAAATAAAATGTCAATAAAAGGTGAGTGAGGTAGTAAGCAGTAAGGGAAGAGAAGAAGGAGAAGTGCTAAGAAGTGTCGAAGGACATTTCTCATTAGAAAAAAAGCAGCATCTGTCTAGGCACTTTGACACCCATAACCATAAATGATTTTCTGAAACGAAATAGCCGGCCGGCTTGCTAAACACGTGTCGTCCAAATGTCAGAGCCTTTTTCGACAAAGCCATGGGGATTCTGACCTGGCTGCTGGCTGGCAAACTTCATGCAAGAAGGAAACGCGACGACTGCTCGGCACGAGCCACTCTGATTTCTCTCTGGTTATTAGTGAGGGGAAGCAAAAAAAACAGAAACAAAAAACATGTCCTAGTTTCCGTTCGGTACTTCTGGCCCTCTTACGCAGATATATGATTCACTTCATGAAATCACTCATGATAAACAACTAATTCAGATTCTGAAAGACTTTTATTTTTACTTCTAAGCAGAATGAATATTATAAGCAGTGTAAATTGAGGGTGAAATCTTGCTTGAAGATGTGTCGGGAAATTAAGCAGAAGTCCTCTAATTCCCTTTGCATTGTCTTTTGTCTGTGCTGCTGAAGAGAAGATGAAACAAAGGGAAAAGACCTGAGAGGGAAGGCAAGATCTTCAGAGGAGAATAAAAAAGAGAATCTATTTAGCACTGTGTAGCTTGGTGAGAACGAAAACAATGACTTTTGCTGGCTTTAGCATTTGTAAATAAAGATGCCGCTAATCAGTCTTCTCCGCTCTCTTCTTATACAGAAGCGAGATGAATGCATAATGACTTGATGCATTCATTCACGTTTGCTTATTCTCCATTCTTCTTTTTTTCACCATCTCCACGCTTCTTCGCCGCAGCTACTCTTCACTTGGGGATGTCGAGGAAATTTAAATTTCCAATTCTCGTTGACCCTTCGCATGAATTGCTTGCAGTATATAAACGTCTCAGATTTATTTTTGTATTATTCATGAAGATTTCCTGAAAGAAATTCCTCTCCAACTATCCGGTAACACCCCATCAATATCCCGTAATACTCTTCGGCTCACCTTCTTACAATTCGAGGCAGAAACAATCTGTATTCCTTTTATCTAAAGACTTTCGCCAATTTACATTAATATCAGCAATTGGGGTTTCATCTCTGGAGATCCATTAAGTTGGGGACTTGACAACAAGTTAAGATTTTGATCTGCATAATTCATTAATTAAATCTATAATTTAATCTGCAGCTAATTGATTAAATGTTACACGTCACAGAAAATCTGAGCTGGGTTGCGAATAAATTTCACAAAAGCATATTTTTTGAGCAAAGCATTTCAATTAAGATGTTTTAATAGAAATATGAGAATTGATAGTAGTTTTCTTCGATAGGAATTTTTATTTAAAACTCTATTAGGCAGAGAGTATAGAAAGAAAAAAAAGAGATAAGGTTTAGAATTTATATCTGTAGCATTGAAAGATTAGCGACAACAGATTTATCCTGTATATCCTTGACCCCTGAAGATGATAACCCGATTTACGTATGAGTATAGAGTATGCAAAGCCTTTGAAAAGCAGGAGACTTATCTTTCATAGAGTTATTATCTGTTATAATACACGATTTTGCAGAAAATTGCATTTAAACCTCAATGAATATTTTTCCTTATGCAAAAAAAAAACGTTTTTCAAATACAAATATTTTGTTTAACAATCATTTTGAATTATACTTTAAGAAATATTGGTTGAAATTCTACGTATTCTAAATTATACACTGAAGAAAATTTAAAAAATTTGTTTTTATTTGTTAAACGTTAATATTTTATATTAAATCTCTGTCGGCAATACAGAAATAATATTAATGATGTCCAAGGTCCAGTCACTGAGAGTGAAAGTGTGTGTTTCGAAGTTCCCCGATTCTAGATTATCGCGCATACGTTTATGGGACGTCTTGTGAATCAGATCTTGTGCTTTAAGTGAACCGTGAAATTTATTGCAAAAGCTTGATTTATCGTCATCAACAAGTAAGAAAACTTTGTTAGAAACTTGAATTAAATAAAAAGTGTTCTTCTCGTAACGCTATATCTCAGTTAGTCAAAAAAAAAACAAAAAAAAAACACGTGATGCATTCCAGTTTATTTCAACAAATAAGTAAAAAAAACCAGTTGCATTAAGAGTGTAAAAAGTGAGAAATTATTGTATAAATTGTATTGTATCTGAATTGATTTGAAAAGCAGTAAAAGTATAAAATACTAATTTTTATAAAGACAGGCTTGTTTTTCTTTCTTTTGCTATTATTTATTCTCTTTGCGCCAACATTTTTAGATAAAAGTACCAGCTGTAATTAAAAACGTATCTTCTCAACACGAATAGCTTTTTTTCAATTTGCAATGCAAATTTTCCTTGGAGAGCGTATAAAATCTTATTTTCGTTATGATGAACACATATTTGTGAATGGAAAGAAAATAAGTTTTGCAGATTAGAAAAGATAGAATGAGATTTACATAATTTTTTGCAGAGTGTAAAATTCGCATTGTATTATGTATTAAGTAGCTGCAAGAATTGAATTATAATTCGTCAAATTCAATTCAATTATAATTTCATTAAAGTATTTAGAAATAAATTTTGTGCGAGCTCTAAATCTTTATTTTTATTTTTATTTATTTGCAGGTAAATAGAGAATCTAAATGGAGTTCCTTTTTTTCTGAGTGTAGTCGCTGTCATCAGGAGTCGTCTATGAATTCGTCAAAATGTCAGTGTTCTAGTAAAACGAAACGAAGTGCGCAGCTACGGATTTAACGACCTTTCCACAGCGCTGGCGCCGCTGATTTCCCGGGGAATCGGGACTTTCCGGGTCTCGACCAGCTTTTCCTGTCATTTTCGAGCGCGCATCAGAAACGATCTGTCGCTGCAACAGGTGAAATCCTTTATTCAAAAACCCTCGCGATATTCGACCGATTCGTGACAACTAAAACAAACAAAGGAACTTGAAAGTAAAAACAGTGTTTGATAAAAAAAAAAAACACAGAAGTGTTTTATTTTTAAAAAAGGGACCAAATAACAACAAAATGAGCGTCGACGATATCCTCAACTACACACCTGACGAGGATGAAGATCTCTACGCACTTCTAGGATGCGACGAATCTGCAACAGTAAGAAAAATTGATAAATCATTTTTTATTAATATAGAACATTTAATATGCTTTTCAGATTTATCTCTTTTTGTTTACCTTTGATTTTTAGGATTTAATTCAGGATTTAATTCAGGATTTAATTCAATATTTAATTCAATGTGGAAGTATTTATTGCAGATTCTGATTTTAATGTTAGAAAATAATGATTTAATGTTTCAAATTATTTAAGAAGTTTGGAATTAAATATACAGGGTCTTTATCCTTATTTAGCGAGACTTTGCGTGATTCTTAGGAAAGGACATTCTTTAAAAATTGTATTTTTTTTATAGTATTCTTTATTGAAATAACATGACGGTATCAATAAGAAGAAAGGTTAAATTATTTTTATCGGTAACATATTGTTGACATTTTCTTTATACATATAGAAGAAAAGCTTGAATGATTCCGACCTTAAGGCTTACGCGTGAAAACGACAGGATTTATTGGAAATATGTTGGATAAATATTTATTCTTTCGTTCCACAATATGTTTTATTCGAATATTTGTCAAGCTGGAGTTTTTTGAAATTGTAAAGAGACTCGTTTTTCTTATTAGAGAAAATTTTATTAGAAATATAAAAGTATATAAGTTTTCCTCATATAATTTTTCTATAGAATTTTATATAAATTTCGAGCATTTAGGTCATTAAACAGATGAATTACGTAGAATTTTTAACTCTTTTACTCTTCGCGGTGGTCATTAAAAATTATTTAATGACATACCCTACCCAGGGATCACTTTTGCAAACATAATTAAGCTTTTGTACTGAGCAAATATGTGAGGAGATTAAAAAAAATGCTTTTTTGTTGAAAAGTGTCACAAAGTTTTAAGTAGTTGATAAATTGGTAGCACTTGGGAGTCGTACGGAATAATAAATGAGGGTCACATTGGAATAAATTTCTGAAATCCCCAGTGGAGTCGTTTTTACAGAAAAATGTTATCATTGTTGATGATATTAATCTAATAAAAAGCATTGTATTAAAGACTTGTATTAAAGAATTTATACATAATAATTTAAATAGAATTACTAAATTTAACATATTTATGTTAATTGTTATGCAAGTGCAATAAACACGCATGTTGCATACAATATTCTATATCAACACATTATAATTTTAATCATAAAATATATCAAAGTTCATACTTCCTCTTGAATATTCATGATCTATTCCATTTTGTTCTATTTTAGTGATGTAGCCTTAACGAGTCTACGTTTATATTTTAACGACATCTAATATTAAATTTTAATAGTTCATGCAATCATTTTATGCTTTTTAGTTTATTTCGAATTTAAGTGGCTGGACATATTATTTATATACATTTTTTATTGCTGTTTTGAATTTATTTATATGTACACATATTTTTTTTCTTCTGTCTTGTTAGTGACTTTCGAATCGATTCTCAGTATTAGGTCACATTTTTATTTGACCCTGATCAAATTTTCGTAACACTTTTCAACGACTTTGACAATCAGCAATCTCGAGATATGACGCAAGGGATTCCTACTATATTTCCAGACACAAATTGCCAATTATTTTCCTCATGTAGTTTCCTTATTTCGTCTTTCCGCTTGCTAATTTAAACTTTTGAACGTCAATTTATTCCATACTTTAATACATAATCTTCCTTACAAAAATTTATGCAAATATAATCATAGGCGTAAGTTATTTTATTTTATCGATACGTCACCAATTAATGACCTATTGGATTTTCATTTTCAGGTTGAGCAGATCACCGCCGAGTACAAGGCTTTGGCTCTTCAGTATCATCCTGACAAAAATGAAGGCAACAAGGAAGCGGAGGCAAAATTCCAACAGCTTAAAGTAAGTATTAGATTTATTACAAAAGATTCTTTGTTAAATAGAAAGTACAACTCAGGTGTTCTAATAAATGTTTTATATAAAACATCCAATAAAAGATCATAATTGTTGGTTTTGACCAGATAAACCAATCATTTCATATTGATTCGATACTGAAACGATATTGATGCGCAATCAACTTTTATTTTAAAATTTTGTTATCTCGCAATAATAGCCACCTCCCATTCACTTTAGAATGCCAAGGAGATATTATGCGACCCTGAAAAGAGGAGCAATTACGACAAATGGCGGCACAGCGGGATCTCGATCAGTTATAAGAAGTGGCTTGGAATGAAGGAGTCAGTCCACCAGGTGAGTCACATAATACAATCACAAATGCAAACTATAGACTCCTGGAATAAGGTAGCAGATGATGATCTATTTCAACATGAATTAGAATTAGTAACAGTATTGTACAGTGGTAGTTGCAATTGGAAGAAAAGATAGTTATGCTTCTTGAATTTACTTCTTTTTAAATCAAGAACATGTATCTAATTTATTTGCACTACAGGAGCATATAAAAATATTCAGTATATAAAAAGAAGATATAAACACTTCTTGAAGATAACATTTTCAATTTATCTTTTTCTGGTGTAAAAAGTCTTCAACTTTCATTCAAGGGTTCTTTAAATACATATTTTTATTTTCTCCTCGCCTTTATCTGGTAGGTATATATAAAAATCGATTCACCGGTTATAGTAGCATCATAAAACTGTACCTTCTATGCTATAGTACTCCTAAATTATATTTTTACTTCTTTTTTTTGTAGAGTAATAAAGAATGTTTTATATTCTATATAAGTTGTCTGCAAAGTTAACTTATGAGAAGAAAAACTAGTTCTTTTTTATTACCTGCATTAAATTCGTTATTTATAACTCTTTGATTTGTTATTAGTATAAAAGTCGAATAAATCATGCATTTAATGAGTAGTACTCAAGCTCACCCCCAAAAAAGTTTACATAATCAATTTGGTTTGAAAAAAACAAGACCACACATTTTCAGTGTTTTCAGTTTTCATGAATAACATATTGTCGAATATTTAGTTGCAAACACGACTTGACATGATTTCAAGTGGATTCGGTCTGGTATTGACAATCATGTAACATCAAACGTAATTTCCAGCAGATTTCCTGCAGAGGGAATATTACGTAACATCTTTTCCTGTATAAGAAATCTTTGTATTTCAGTGCTAACATCCTCAGTTCTTTTTGAATTTTACGTCCTATTTGTTGACTTTTATAAATACAGTCGGTTACATAAAATGTTCTGTCATATTATTCTCAAGTATTCATTTCCTGTAAAGAGATCCAATTTTCAAGCTAAAAAAGGCATAAAATAAAATATCCTGAAAAATCTTTCATTGCTTGCAACGCTATTGTCTGTAAAATGATCAGATGTCTTGAAATCTTAGGAAATCTCTTTTTTTAAACTCTTAATCCAAAATGTGAAGAACTTTAAAACCGGATAAAATGTAAAAAACATATGAATAATTTTTGTACGATAGTCGATGCACTGGAGCACACCAAAGACGAAGGATAGGATGTTGCCTGATGGAGCTGGTGCAGGAGGTTCTCCAGGACACGTGAGAGGCCAGCCGATGAATGCTCACAGACGGGCATCCGAAGGGGGTGCCAACATCCACTATGGAGCACGTCGTGATTTAAATTGGGAGGCTCAACCACCCAGTGAGGTGGTCAATAAATTTCGCAATTATGAGATTTAAAAATCGAGCGCCCTCCTGCTTTCCAAAAGCGTGCGTTTCCGATGGCCAATTATTATCCGATGACTGCACCTTCAAAAAAAAAAAAAGAAGTAAAAAAAATTTCTCAAAATATTCAAAGCGAATACAGGACGACAAATCTAATCAAACTTACCCGCTAGCTGCCACTGTCCAACTAACTCGAATTTCCGGTGATGAATTCGACGAGTTCATGTTAAAAGAACTTGAAGGACAAAGTATAAATCGCTTGACTGTAAAAGGTTTATACTGAAAATGAAATATTTTCAAAAAGAGAAATATTGATTGTCTAATCCTGGAATATTCTGGAATCTTATAATTAATATTTATTTTGTGTTCGAACTTTGTAACGAGGTTTCGAATAAGTATTATATTAAAGTATATTAAAGGAATTAGGAAAAAGGGGAAACAAGTTGTGAATCACATAAACTAGAAAGTTTACTAGAAATTTATAGAAAGAGAAAATATTTATCGAACAGCTCAGAGACTCGCTGAAATAATTAAGAAATATATAGTACAATTACGAGAAGAAAATATAAAAATATATATCGAAGACTATTTTTCTTGTGACTATCGTTAACAAAACGTTGAGAGAGGGTTGGACAGTGCATATCCTAATTCCGTAAATAATGTAAAATAAATGATTTCATTTAATTAAAAAAAAATCGAATATTGTTGCAAATCGAGCCACAAATCGAAAAATATCGCAGAAAGTAAAATCATTTATTTAATATTAATCTTCGTATTGAAAAAACGTGGCTGAGATTATTCGATGTCCATTTACAGACCGGAAATGTTAAAGAATCTAAAATATCGTAAAATTGATTCAAATATGAATTTTATCAAATCCGATCACGTTTTTTCCAACTAATTGTAAGAATGTAATATTATAAGCCTATTCGTTAAGATACATGTCGTTCTAAAAGTGTCGCCCGTTATACGGCGGAGGACTTAAGACTTGGGCAAATATTTTCTAAGATTTTTTAAACCCGAAAAAGCCCTTTTCTAATTAAAAATATTTTTGATGACAGCTCCTAAGAGTTAAAATTTACAAGGATTTGTTTTCAACCATGAAATATTTTCATTAATCGTATTTGAACGAGTCTGAGAAAATCTATATCAAGAGAAATGAGAATAATCAATGATAAAAGCGTGTTTACTTGAAATCGAACTTTTTAGGGCGTTTATTCAAGTTTTCCAGCAAGGTAATAAAAAGTAACGGCAGTTTTAGGGAGGGAAAATTGAATTTCATGCAAACTTAAGCTTTAGTCCTGCTTTTGTGTAACGGGCTTAAAAAGACACGATCTTTTGTGTGTCCGAAAAAATGTTTAATTTCCTACTTGTGCATAGACACGCATATCTAGTGGCTCTAGCAAAACGTGCAAATAGAAAAAGACAAAATTTATTTTATTCATCTATCAAGATGAAAATATCATTTAAAAATCCTTTTTAAAAGATTTTTCTGTCTCAATATTATTAACAAATTCAGTGGATCATTTACTTGTGATAAAAAAAAACAAATTTATATTTTTGCTATAAAAAAATATTAGATTAGTTTTATGTTTAGTGTTGCTGAGATTACAGTATTTCACTAAAAATATTGTTTCTAAGTTTAATTTATTCTAACTCACTTTATAAAGATTTTTCACTTTAATTTCTATTACTCTCGTTCTTGTGGCTGTGGTTCTTTAAGGCAAAACAAATAATATTACTTCCTCTTTGAAGGAACTTACATTCCATTATTCTATAATTTATTTGAATTTTAGTTTGTTTCTGAATTTAACGAAATATTCCTAAATAAGATTTAATATACATTGAGTTAATTATTAAAGGAAATGCTTAAAGTAGAGCCACTTTGATAATTATCGTTTATAATAGGCGATATTAAGAAGTACATATGAAATAATCGAACGATGCTGTCAACTCCACAGGATCTATTGATCTCAAAAGTACCTGTGCAGTTGTATGTTGAATTACATAATAATAAATAATAACAACCGACGCTTAATGAAATTTCCCTCCGTGTGACTTCCTGCTGAACGAACCTGTATGCCACGTACCTGTACTTTATCTTATTTTTCTAGAAAAAACTGATACTATAGCGCAGAAAGATTTTCAACCTGTCTGAAATAAGGAAAAATAAATGTTTTCTAGCTGGAATTAAAAAAAATGGTTCTGGCAATTCCGAAAAGTTGGAAATTTTACATTTCTGCCGTCATTGATTAGTTGCCGATGCGACGATGTGTATATCCTAAATGAAAATGTATAAGAGCAATGGACCAGTTGCAAAATTGGGGTTCAATAAATGTATTTAAATAAAACGCGTAACCTAGTTTGGGTTTGATTAAGTTTGTGATCCCTTTTTGTCGTCCCTCTTCTGGCTTTAATATATTTTTCTTTTTCTCTTCGTCTCGTTGAGTTAAGCCTGTTAACGAGGTGAGTTGCTTTGACCTAATTTGTGTCGAAGTCGAAGTGGAAACTTTGTGAACAATGCTCTCCCCAGAAGGACGCAATCGTTTACACACGGCAGGAATCATTTTCAAATGGTAATTCCACTCTACTGTTAACATTTCAGTGACATTTCAGAATTTAACTTTGTTTGCTCTATTCACTATTCATTCAAACTTTCAAAATAGAAATTAAAATATATAGACTATAAATTATCTATCAGTATTGTTTATACAATGTATGTCTTAAGAAGGAGATATCACAGTTAAATTGGAGAATTTTCTTACATTGAACGAGAACATTTGTATTTTATAAAAGAAAAGTACATTTTTTATAGATATCTATGACAAATGAAGTTGTCTGATCGTAAATTAAAAAATAAACTGCATTATAAACTAGAAAACGAAAAGAACTTTCATCGAATAGGTGAACAAGAATAAAATACAAGAAAAATTATAAAACGCAATGTAGTTTTATATAAAAGTGATTAAAATTAAACTGTTTGAGTAGAAAAAAAAGCTGACGAGCCAAATATTCTTTGATTATTTCCTTTTGTCTTCACGGAAACGATGCGCATATAAAGGTCTTTTATAATTATGGGACTTTTTAATTATCGTTGCTGATAATTTTCGCAAATCTACTACAGATAGATATTGGAATATTTTGTCGACTACAAGATTTGGTAGTTGAATCTTGCAATTCTGACGATTTAGGCTGAGGAAACATTCAGTGCTTAAATCGATTAAAGATTTTATATCTTTCCCTCGATCAATGTTTCTCTTCAGCAAAGGAGCATACTTCTCGAATTTCCTACAAATTCCAGAATCCAAAATTCTCACCAAGTCCTTATTTCTCAGATAATTAGACAACTCTCTCACAGGTATCGTTAAAATTTGGTAGAAAGTCAATTCAAATTGATGATGAATTTTCATTTCTCGCATACTAATAACTTCTGTCTCACATTGTGTGTACCATGGGAGTAGCTCATTCTCTTCAAGAAATTTTAATTCTTCAGATTTGATGACATCATCAGTTTTGGATGAAGATCTCATTTTAACTAAAATCATAATCAGTACTTTCCTACACTTTTCTTCATTTACATTTCTTTTACTATTAAAAGAGTAAACATATGATTGATGCAATAAAGAGTGTGCGATAACAGTATCAGAAACTTGTTCTGCTATAGCTAAGATGATATAAAAACAATCATCATAGCTTTCTTGTTGGTGAGCTAATTCTAGAGCACTTTTGTAGTCCAAAGCTTTTTTAATATCATATTCCAACAAGATGTCTACTACTTCTGGATGCTTTAATTTAATTGCCTCGTTCAGCATTGAAGGATTCACTTTTACTCCATAGTTAAGGAGACATCTAACAATTTCTGGACGAAATTCTCCTTCCTCAGTGTTTTTATGATTTCCCTTTGATACATTAACTTCTTCCAGAGAATTAGAAGTATGTTCCAGTTGGTTTTCATTGGTGACATTTATTTTAAATGCGTAAGAAAATGGAGAACATCGCTCCGTGTTCTCTATTGTAGGAAGAGCAAAAACTATTCGTTCTTCAGGAGTTTTTATCAAAAGCATTTCTGTTATTTTAAGATATTTTTCGAAACAGAATTGAGAAATAACCACCTTTTTCGGAGAAATATTAACTCTAGATAAAGAACTAAGATAATGCCTTTGTCTGTCTAAAGCATACAGAAGTGGAGTATATCTCAGATTTGTCAGGGATTTTACATTAGCACCCGCATTCAAAAGGTATTTAACAGTCTCTGATCTTCCAAAAGCTGCTGCAAGATGTAATGGTGTTTCAGAGAACTTTGTGCATGAATTAATATTCGCACCTGCTTTGACAAGTTCTTCTACCAATTTAGTGTGACCAAACATAGAAGCAAAGTGAAGAGCTGTTTTATCATGTTTGCTCTTTAAATCAACATCAGTTTCACGTTTCAAAAATATTTTTAAGATGTCCAGATCTCCACTTTTGGCTGCAATGTGAAAAGCTGGTAGCACATATTCATTGGACGATATGATCTTTCGACCATCTAAATGGGCTCCCATATTTACAAGTAAACCTACTACCTCTTTGTGTCTATTTTTCATAGCCAGGTAGAGTGGTGTGAATCTCTCATTATTAAAAGAATCAATCTTGGCTCCATGATTCAAAAGTTCACTCACTATTTTCGAATATCCGGCGGCAGCAGAAAGATGAAGAGGGGTATTGCAACCTTCTTCCTCTACATCAATTAAGGCTCCAGATTCAATCAAATATTTTACAACGTTAATATGTCCATTGGCTGCAGAAAAATGGAGAGGTGTCTTCAGCTTTTCACCACTAGCGTTGATCATATCAGCATCTCCTTGTGTTACAATCATCTTGACAATTTCCTCATTGCCAGTTTGAGCAGCAAAGTGCAGTGGTGACATTTCGCCTATTATGCAGTCAAAATCAGTTTTTTTTCCCAAAATGTACTTTACCATTTCAGTTTTGTTCTCTTTGATAGCTAAACAAAGAGGATCCATTTTATTCTTGTCCTTTGCGGAGAGTGAGGCTCCGCGGTCAATCAGAACTTCGGTGATCATCACATTTCCTGAAGTTGTAACATAATGTAGTGGAGTGAAACCTTTTTTACACGTTGCATGCACTGAATTACCATGAGTCAACAGAGTCTTTACAATTTCCAAATTTGGATTTATTATTCCGGTCGAAATATGAAGTGGAGTTTTACCATCTGCATCTTGGAGATCCACTTTGGCACCATTTTCCAAAAGAAGCTTAACAAATGGAAAGTTGTTAATTTGTATAGCTATGTGAAGAGGTGTTGCTCCTTTCAAATTTTGTAGATTGACGGTGCTTTTAGTTAATAATAGATTAACTACATCGATGTGATTTCCTTTCACTGCGAGATGTAACGGGGTGTTACCATTTATATCCCCTTTGCTGATTTCAGCTCCTCTGTGGCTAAGTAGACAGATTATCTTCTCGTGACCTTTGGCTGCTGCAACATGTATAACATTTCTTCCAAATATGTTCAAGTGGGGCGAAAACTTTTTGAGAAGGGAATGGGTACATTCAAGTTCACCCTTATGAACGGCAAAGAAGAGAGAATTATAATATCTGGTGTCATTATAATTAATATCTTCATTTATTCTAGATGAAAACAATTTGTCAGGTAATTTTTGTTTCGTATGATTTTGATCCGTAGAATTTTTGAATTTACTCAACTCGGCACGAGATCTAAAGTTGGAATTCATATTGAGGCACTTGAAGTCCACAGCAGTTTCGAGAAATGATTACACTCTGGCTGCAATAAAAAGAGACAGTTTTTAGATTCAAATTCACTCTTTTTTTTACATAAACAAGTGCATTTTTTCATGATCCTTATATTAAAGTTGCCTAGTGCAAAATTTTAAGGAAATTCATTTATAAGAATAACAAATAGTCAACAATGATTTTTAGTATTAACATCTCTGATAAGGCTTTTAAAAAAAGAATAAAAATGAACTATTTGAATGAAGAACTTTTCAAAATAAATATTTTATTTACACTATTTTTATAAATACCTACTAGTATGATTATTTATAACGTATCAAAAATTATATATATAAATTTGGGAAAATTACGAAATATGTAATATCATTTTTTATTTCTGCTGAAAAAGATATCCTATCATAAAAAGAACAATTTTTATTCACACACGACAAAATTCTACAAATAAGTTTGTTCAGATTTGTATATTATTATTGGTGCAATTATTATGCGAATTATTATAAATTTACTTACATTTTTTGGATAATATTGGGCAAATAATTCTTGTCCTTTATCAAAACTTTATTAAAGCTGCGGCTTTTTCAATACATTGCAATGTATTGCATCATCCACTTTGCACTCTTTGGATTACAATTATGCGTATTATGCGTCCCTTATGACTCATCTTTACCGCGCACCTATATATATATATATATATTTTTTGATTGGATTAAAATTTCGGACCGAACTGTCCCTGACTCAATCCGACTGTACTGAATTTTTATTGGTCAGTTTATGGGCAGCAACACTGTTAGAAACAATAGAAACGAAGAAAATAATTTTAAAATATTTACGTATCCTACGTATAGAATAATAATAATAATTATTATTATTACATGGAATTTAATGGGAAGAAATATAAAAGTATACAATAAAGTGGATTTTATTTACTCTTGACATTTGAAAAGTTGTCATTGAGAAACAAAGAAATGAGTTTAAAAAAAAACTTGAGCGTCGATCTTGAATTTTTCCAAAATTTTGAGTTGGCAAATATTTTATAGTTGGCAAATATTTCTTGCTCCGAATTAAAACAGTTGTAAAAGACAATGGCTTGTATTGCATTGCATCAGCCACTCTGTTTTGTTTTGAATTCCAGACTGGATTGATTGGACACCAGGCTATATATTCAATAATAAAACTGTTAGAAACGATAAAATCAAAGCAAATTATTCAAAAATATAGTTATAGGATTTCAAAAAATAATCTTCCTTGAAATTAAAAAAAAATAGTTTTTACAACAAAAATTAAAATTATTATTGAACTCAGTAAGGAAAAATTACCTGAACTTATTGCAGATTTTGCACCAACTGGATACTGCTAACTTTTGCTTCGTCTAGAAGTAAAGTGGAACCTAATACGGTCCAGGAATATATCTCGGTGTAATAATGTTAGCTGATAAACATCCACGCAGAAAGCGATAATAGCAAGCACAATATTTCACAGAACAATATATGCAGAGATTTCCAACAATTTCGCACTGAAAAAAAAGATAACAATTATTTTTAATTTTAAAAGTTATGTTTTAAATTTTTCAGGGAGAACCAATTCTGCAAAAAGGGACTAAATGCTTTTAATTGCTTTTGGTTATTATCACAAAATTAAAGGCTTTGTTGAAATTTGATTGCAATTCACATTTTATATGAACAAAACGTGAAAAGGGAAGCAAAATATGAAAAATAACAAGAAGAATTCATCACAGTTTTTACTCAATATAAGGGCATTTCCCATTTAAATCCTATATTGATAGCTTGTGCTTTCAGTCTGTTGCTCACAGATTGGCAACTAGAGCAATTGTTTCGCGCTTCGTGGCATCCACCTCGTTCAATATTCACTGGATGTGAACTGGTAGTAAAGCTGTTGGAACTTAGTCATCCGAAACCAGTCAGCAACTGTTCTTGAACGACGAGAAAGTCACCCATGGTGACCAGATGCAAATTTTAAACATTTGTCAAAAAACGAGTGCCTCTTTACATAAAAATAAAAGTAATTGCTTCTCCTTGCTTTTGAAAATATAAAAACCATATAAAATACCGCTATGGTAAAAAAATTAACAGCTCTACATATACATAGCAATAAAAGCGAGCATTGTTATAAAATTGTTTCCCAGAATATTATCTGGGATTCACCTTCACTATATACCGAGCTGTAATATCCGTTCATTCCGTTTCCAGCTTCCCTTTCACGATATTGAAAGGTCGCTCGATTACGAGCTGAAATCCGCTCTGCTTTTTGAAGATGAGCTATCCAAACAACCTCCTTATTATTACTTTCACTCTTTTATCAAAAAATCTCTTCAAATTAAATTTTTATGGGTCAATCAGTGGGAATGTTGTTACAAACTGTCCACTCAAAGTTCTTCTGTATAAAAATGAGTTTTTTTTGGAAAACAAAAGGTCCATGGAAATGCTTTTTATGTTTATTCATCAGGCGACAAATCTAGGGCATCAACCTAAACGACTCTTGAAAAAACTACCCTTTGACAAAATTGAACAAAAGGTGAGCCAGGTATTCATTCCCCGTGACGAATGGACTGTGTGATGACCTTGTAACTCTTTTCCAAAATTCTCTCTCTCCATTTTCCATCGCAGGTGCACTGGGTATAAAACTGAGGAAGCAGAGGTCAGAGGTTGAAGGGTAGGTTGTCCCAGTTAAGAGGATAGTAGATGCAAGAGTCTGTATATATACATATATATATCCGCGTGCATTTTGATCAAAGAGTCGGGTCAGGTTGCACCAAGTTAATATAGCACCTATTTGCTATTTCCGTTTAACCCGGTGTGGATCGATCCAGGTGTGTAGGCGTTCGGATGTGGGTGTGGAGGTCTTAATAACGTTTCAGTGCTGCACGCAGGAAAAATCCCTCTACTTATCTATTTCACTGACGTGAAAGGGTGAAAGATTAAATGTATATATATATATACAATTACACAATACACATTCAAATATATATACAACGTATATATGTACACAGATTATTCTCTCTTCATTCCCCTAGGATATCATCGCTTTATGAACGGTGTGCGCTTTTAGTCTATTGATAGGTCAACGATACATTCTCACTATCCCATGATTATGGTTTCTCTCCATTAATTTCTCTGGGGAAATAATTCATCTCACTGATGCTCGTTGAATCAGTAATTAACAGCTTCTCAAGGGTGCAACAATTGTTGTTAAACTGACGTGATTATTCTACTTATTTCTCAAAAATACTCTGAATCGACAGCGGTAGAATACAGTGATTATAAATTGCTTTGCGAAGTGGTAAATTTTTACAGAAATGTCTCGATCTAAACTTAATTTAGGTTTAAGAACTTACAATATTTTTAGTCGAATTTCTTTAGAGTAAAATTTGATAATAAGCTCAATAAAAATAGAGACGAATTATGCAGTTAATTCGAAAACTTTTATTTGTCGACCTTTTATTCTTTAGATATTTATATATACATAATAATATGCTAGGATGTAACGATGCTTACAAACGACTTTAAGTATGTATAAACAGTATATGCGCCCTTAATCAAAAACCTCTGCAAATTAATTTGCATAAAATTCTTGTTCTTCAAAAAAGACAACTTTCCCTTAAAAAATAATTTTATAAAGATATTCTGAGATTTTAATTCAAAATTTCTATAGGAACGTATAGAAAAGAGGGCTGGGATTGCAATTTCCCTTATATGATGAAAATAAACTAGAAATGACGGAATATACTTTACGTAAAGAAGGGTGATAGTAGAAAGCTCAAGAAAATTATGATGCAAACGTTCCCATAGCTTATAATACATCTTGAAATGGAAAAAGAAAACATTAATACATATTTTGAATTTTTATCTCAATTAAAAAGCAGAGATAAACAATATTTACAATTTTCCCGATTTGAGCGCTCCTTTCAAGTTACAAAACGAATTTTCCTATTCATTTTTCTATGCAAATTGTTATCAGAGGCATTTAACAGTCGAGTTAGACATTTTAGATCGATTTAATGCCACTGGATTCTCTAACAGGAAAACTTGAGCTACCAACGAACTTGGTAACAATTATTATGCATACATCGGTAATACGAATCGCAAAATCGTACATTTCTTTCGTCTAGTTGACTGACTTATTCACAATCTGCGAATTCTATTCAGCACAGAGAACCTCTTTTTGCCCAAATTCATTCCTTTATAATCTAAAATTATTTATCACCTATTTGCACCTTGATAGAAAGAGAATATTCAACAAAACTCGACTTTTCATTTTAGCGAGACTAAAATTTTAGACCATATACTGATTTCGACATTTTTTTATAGTTTTGCTTTTCTGATTCTCGTTTTATCAAAGTACGGTAAGTCCTCATTACGCTGATATACATTATACATGCATGTATCTGTCGTATATAAACGAGTGATCACGCAATGAGAAAGAAACTTGAAATTAAAACTTTCAATTTTAATTAACATTGTTTTATACAGTGAAACATGGGGCTTAATAAAAGATTATTTTAGATAAAATAAAATAACTTGTGTTGTTGGTGACACTGTTCGTTAGAAAAATGTACTAAATTTCTTACAAGTAGATATAGAACACTCGTGGATAGTTCAGTGATAAGAAAGATTCTATCTACGAATTTGTTAAAATCACCGCAAAATTAAAGACTAACTCGTACATTCTTGTGTTAGAAATCCTGCAGTATCACATTGCACTTGCTATTATTTATATATTACTAAAACTCATCCGCTCGAAATTGATTTTTAAATGAGAAAAAGAGCTGATAAAGTTCACATTTAAATTATTTACATTCTCTACAATTCCAAGAATATCATTAGCTCTAAAAAATAATAAAGATTTTAAACAGTTTCTAAGAATTTCGTTTTCTTTATCAAATTTCGTAAATAAATTATTAGTCAAAGTTGATTAAAATTTTCAGATCTCATGAGATTCTTATTTATTCACTCCTGTCAAATGAAAAAGAGTGCGACTGTAGTCTCGTTAATAATAATAATACAAATTAACTAATTAAATAAATTTCTTTTCTGTTAACAAATCTTAAATTTTTTAGATTTTTTTAGCGTCTTTCTCAATAAAGATAGCTACTTAGGCTTCCTTTTGACCTTTGCTTTGACGTAAACTCAATTAAACGACTTTCTCAGTGATAGCAGAAAGTTTCTTTATCTCAATAAACCTTTTATCCTCTGATGAACCTTGAGAAATATAATTACACAATTCAGCCAATCGTCAGTCTCTTGATTGTTAAATCCACTTTGAAAAATTTAACACTGTTTCAGAAATGGATATCGTTGACGTTACTTAACAAGAAAATATAATAAACGATTGATTTATCTTTTGCTATCGACGCAGTCCTTGCGATATGTATTTTAAATTTTGATGCGGAAAGCTTCGTAATCAACTTGAATTCGTTGAAGATGAAGTGCCGCGTTTAACATCTCCGAAAGGAGTTAACTTAACATCTCACAATCAGTTCAAATAAAATTGATTAAAATAAAGATTGAATTCACTGAGATATCTTGGGAATCAAATTTTGATGCGTATCAGTGAAAAGGAATCTCGAGAAAATCCTATTCACAACTATTCGACTAGGAGACTAGGAGAGGTAAAATATACAATTCATTCCCATTTTCGTATTTTCTCAATGAATTCATTTTCCATTCCTTTCAATCAACTTATTTTAGACGGTACTGAAGAGATCAGTGTCTTCAGGTTGGTTTTCCAAAGTACAAGGCCTGCGAAATTCTTGACCTATCTCGTGCAGCCATTTATTCGCCACTGCAATCAAAGAAATTGAACAATATTAGAAAATATTTTCAAATTAAAATTAAATACATAATAATAAATAATAAACATACCCCATTTTGAACCCGTTAGTACTGGACACGCTGCATGTCTAGTTAAGAAGTTTCCCTGTCCATTAGGTTTGAGATTGTACCAAAATGCAGCACTTCCTTTTTTAGGCCACAGAGAAAGATTTATTCCAGTGAAAACTGTACCTCCTCCTTGTTCGACGTCACTCATCTACAAAGACATTCCTCTTAGAATTTTATGCAAATATTGCTTGACTGCATTTTCAAGGATAATATACTAAGATCTCTACTCTTATTTTTGTAGAATGAAACGAGATAAAATAAATTAAAGAAAATAATGATCACTTACATAGTAGAGTACAGTGGCGATACGGTTTCCAGTACCAAGACTCTTGAAAGCATTCGTTTCCTCTTTCTGAAAAGTTACGAACGTAATTTACAATAATGAACTATTAGCCCAACTAAGTAAGAGTAGTCTATCGATCGATCACTTACTCTCGCGAAATCAAAGTGTGGTTCGTAATGGCCTCCGATTCCGTAATTAACGACCTGAAGTTCCTCTGCAGTGTCGACAGTCAAACTCGTCATGTCCTCTACTCGACGACTTACGTCCTTTACGTGTTTATGTTCGTGCTCCTGAAGCCAGGCACTTTTGCTAATTCTGTAGTGGGCAATTTCCAACTCACCGGTTTTATAGTTTTGCACTGTGGCCCTCTTAAACTAAAAAACAGAGAATATAATTATTTATCTCAAAAATTATACACTAATTTGAAATTTCAAATAGATATTAGAATAAATAAATTAGATAATAAAGAGATTACAAATATGCAAGACTTCAAATATGCAATCCTTTCAATATCAAATATTCAAGTTCATCCATAATTAAAGGAAATGGATTTCCATCTGAGAATTTATAATTATAAAGGCTCTTAATAATTTAAAGTTTTAAATAATCTTGAGGAACGATATCCAAGAGAAAATGAATAAAAGAATAAAAGGGTAAACGAACCCTGGGTTGTGCCAATCTTTTGATGGTCTCTATTTCCTGATCATAAATTACGTCATGGTATATAACAATTCTTGGCTCCAGATAGGCTTCTTCTTCTTTGAAAGGCGCTATTTTCAAGAAAGGAATACCTCGATCGACGTATCGACATTTCAAATTTTTCTGGATACTTGGGGGTAGGGAAATTTCTCCACGGCAAAGCATCTCGTATCTCTCCCTCTCAGTTAGCTCTTGCAAAGGCTTAGTTTTCTTCTCTGTTACGGTGAAAGGCTGAAATCACAATAAAATATGAAGAGACTCAACTTTGCCCACAAATCTCATTTTTAAAAGAACTATTTCATTATCTAAAGGTTCCAAAAAAAAAAAAGAATTGATGAAACTTTTTAAAAACTTACTTGGTCTACTTGATTGACATCATCTTGGCCATCTTCGCCTCGCTTTTTCCTAACTTGACTGGATTTCTTCTCAATTTCTTCCTGATAATAAGCTCGATTTCCGAGTGCCCTTTGATGGCTTGGTACCAATTCCAAAAGTTCATTCGTCATACTAAGAGCTCGAGCGACGTTTCCTGTAAAAAGGAAATTGGATTAGTTGAAATTGAGATTATACAGGGAAGCTTTAAATAAATAGGAGCTTTAAATAAATAGGAGCTTTAAAAAATTCAATATAAAGAACTAGTATACATATTTGAAATTATACTTCGCCTTTCCAAGTCTTCAAGAAGGAGACTAGGAAAATCTTGAATTATAAAGCTTTAAAGAGGGCAGAATGAAAAGCTCAGTCACGACAGTATCAGGAGGTATCAAATTTTCCTAAAGTCGACCAGATCATGGTTTCCAGTTTCGAACGCGGAAATTAATTTTTCAAAAGCGTGGCGCGACGCTATAACCAGAGAGCTGTAGCCCTTGAAAGATTTAGCTTGTAATATATAATGTATTTCTAATACAGCTACGAACTTTCCCCTTTTCTGTCTGCTTCGTTGAATCCCTTGTCGAGGGCAAAATACTCCTGCTATGAATAATAACATTGAAAAATGTCGATTTTAAGCGAGTATACTCAGGAAGCTTTATGAAATTAAGTTAAGCGGAGCGGCTTTTACATTAGAGTCTTGAAATATGCATGAGAATTGCTAACATTCTTAGCAGAAAATGAAACGAGTTCCTGAAAAAGGTCTTTAGATAAATAGCTTAAGAAGATGGATCATAATTTATAAGTGACATATTTATATCAATAAAATTTTCTTTTTTTTTATCAATTGTAAGCTTCTAATCTCGATTATCTAAGGCCTATCATGAAAAGTTTGTGGACCTCAGAATGAAATTGGTTTTTCCTCAATAACATGCTCTACAGACCTTGCATGTAGGTGGAGAAAGCCAAGTACTCCAAGATATCTGGTTTGGAAGTAGTTGTCCTGTTTTGCTCTTCTTGGAGACGATCCATGGCCTCTTGCATCCACAGAACCGTGTGATAATAGTCGCCGTTATTGTAAGACTGTCTGCCAAGCTCGAAACAATCGCCAGCTGCATCAAAATAAATTGTTCAAATTCCACAGAAAATTCTCAACGCCGAGCGAAATAGTATCGTCTCAACATTAAAGTTATACAAAGTTTAAAATGGATGCAATCTCATAAGGATTACTGTAAAAATTATGTAGACATTGAAATTGTATTAAAAAAGTTTAAGATCTTTCCTCTTTAAAATACGTTCACAATTTATAGGGAAGATTGAGAGTTCTGACAGAATAAATGTGAATAAATGAAAAAATAATTCCCTTTCGAAGGAAAATAAAAAGGTTTGTGTTTTCGAAATTTAAGAAAAGATATGACGTTTGAAGGCATCTTATGGCTCTGGGGAAGACTTTTCTTCACGATCGACACACACGGGACCTCATATCTCATGTCCACCTTCCATTTGTGCGAAACTTTACGGTGAACGTGTGGCTAGGATAAAAGTTCTGTTTTCATTGCCGGGAAATTAATAGTGATCTGAGGACGCGTGGGAAATCATTCCCAATCGTCCCTAGAAGACAATCTGTCGTCAGGATTTATAGGAATAAGTTTCTTTCGGAATTTCAAATGAAAGAACTCCGACCCGTAAAAGTAATAAAGTTGAAAAAATTTAATTCGTGGAACTTTTATTCTCTTTTTTTCTTTTTTAAACCCAGATCGATGTCAAGAAGTCAAGACGATTCTTCATTAATAAACCATCGGTCCCGATAAAGTTAGGGAATTATTCAATCCATAAGTTCGGATTTAGATTGCAGATTTCGATTTTAAATTAATATCTATTTAAAGGCGTCCGAAATTTTATTAGAGAAATTTTGAATCATAACACGTCTCCACTAAGCTGATCACTTTAATTAAATCACAGAGGTCACTTGCATTGAAAACTCCATTTGCGTATTTAGTTAATTATCTTCGGAAGCGTGACAGGTGTTGATAAATGGCGTGGCAAAAGCACTAATAATAAATTACTTTAAATGCAATATCTAGTTTCCGGCTGATATCAAAAAAAGCACAACTTCCTGATTGGAGAATCGATTTACGCCTATGGGCTAGAACTTCGTTGTGGGTTTCTTGCATACAAGGTGGTCTGTTCGTTAATTAACTGATTTTCTCTTGCCAACTATAGATCCAATCTGTCTTTATCATAATTTTCTCTTAAAACCATTTCAAACATGAAATAGAAATAATTATTATTCTTCTGGAAAGTACTTTTTCCAAATAAATCATTCAACATTAAAAATTATATTCATATAGCGTTTTTAATGTGTTTTGAAGGAAGTTATTTGTTTACGAAAAAACATTTTATATGGACCATTCACGTGGAAATGTAATCAAACATTTAGTATGTAGAAATAATGCGTTCAAAAATGAAATTTCATTTTTATGAAGCATTGCAGCATACTACAAGAGTAATTAAATTCATGATTCCATTTATCACGAAAGTACTAACTCTGGCAGTATTACATGAATCCTAAAAGTCAGAATTATTCAATTTATACGTTGTGGCGTTAATAAAAAGGTTTTTATCATTAATAATAATAATAATAATTTAAAGCAAAGGAGAGTATTTAATAATAAAAAAACAGATTTTAATTAGTTTAAAATTGCAACCTGATAGTCCAGTGCTGTATTGAACGCCATTGAGGACTCCTTTTGCAACCTGTGCTGTTTCTAGCTTGTACGTGTCTTGTAACCTCATTAATGCCACCGCAGCACCATTAAGATCTTCGTCCGTTGGGAATTTCAGGTCGCTTCTCGAACTGGTGATATTCGCTACAAAGGCAAGGCCAACATCTTCAGAAATTAATTCCTCCACCCTTTTCCAGTCCGTTGTCAATCTCTTTACTAATAAATACGCGTTTATAGGATTAGACAGGTACTGTTGAATATTACGCGATGCCTCTTCGTGTTCTCTTGCATAATCTTCTACATTTCTGTAACAAAAAAAATATTTGATCAAATAATTATATTTTTATATAATTTTTATATCAGCAAGAAGATCAGATTAAAAAGTCAATTAAAAGTGTTTATTAAATACTAAACACTTTGTGCGACAAATACTCATTGTTTATTGTTATCCAACTGAGTATTCAATTGTCTATTATATTCAAGAGAGGAAGCATTGATGGTTCATACTGATTGGCTTTTACTGAATATTAAACGGTCATTATGTGTGGCTCTATTCTCAATTTTCACTCAATTAATTGTAAGAGTGAACTTATTGATTTACGCTTTTCATTTGTATGTTTCAGATATCATTTAGTAGGTAATGGCTTTTATAGACGAGCTTTTTTTAGAAAAAGACATAGAGCAGAAACTCATTTCGCCATATATAAATGATTGCGCCGTGTTACGAAAAAAAAGGACGGTTGGACGGCTTGAAGTAAAGCATGTAAAGCGTTTAATGAAATGTGAGTCTATGAAAGGACAGGTTTTGTCGATACAATGATAACGTTTCCGTTTTACTTTTTTATTTTCAGTGTACGTTTAACAGTACAGTATATAAGCTACGTATGCATTTAAAAATGTAATATTTCTTTAAAAATAATGCAAGTCTGCATATATTTTAAAATGTGTCTCTTTTGCGATTCTAGAAGACTTTAGAACCAAGTGTTGAAGAAAGGAGCAAAAGTTTATTACTTCCGAGATTGTTGTATATATAAGCGGAAGTCACACTGACGGAAATTGCGGGAAAGACAACATCGTAGCTTCCGTAGACTCCTAGAGAAAAGTCAGAGTTCCGGTTCTTTTCGTTGTAAGTAGGTATCATTGCTCAAATTATCACACCGTGAATAAAATTCTTTACTTTTTGCGAAACTGTATATACAAGAAGCTAGTGTCAGCAACTTAGAGAATGAATGGTAATGCAGACTTTGTACCAATTAAGTTCACGTTTATATATTATAATTACGAAACAGCTTCAAAAGAAATACTAAAAGCATTTTAAATGAGTGTGCAATTAAAAATCTCGATTTATTCTCTCTCTTTAGCAAGGAAGTGAAGAAAAATTTCAAATTGAATTAAAAATGACCGAAATATATTAAAAAGTATAACGCTGTTAAATTGTAAATACAAATATTGGTGCGATGAAGATATAAAGTTTAAGTAAGAAAAGTATTCTATAGATTCTTGTGCTCATTACTTGATTCAACCAATCAGAGCCCTCTAGCCTTCTTTTTATGTATTGACAAACTCCTTGATTGGACAGAGCTTTCGCCATTCTTTGTGTAAATTTTCAATTTTTCAATTTCATTTCCGTTTCGTGTATCTTGGCGAAATATTCCTACCACGTTTTATTGCGAATAACTTCATGAAATTCAGATTCTGCTCGGATATTTTTTTTTCCAATTTTCAGAGTTTATATTTTCAATTTTGATTTTAAAAGAATATTAAAATAACATTGAATACTAGTTGATCAATGTTTGTTTTAAAGTTGATAAATAAAAAGGATATACGATAACGTAGGAAAAAGATTGAAGAATCGAACCGCAACAGTTTTTAAACGATGGAGCAAGTGGATTAATTTTATTATTTTTTTATTATTTCTCTCATATCCTTCTTGAGATCCTTTTGCCTCCGAAAGACATTGAGCGGATTTCGTAAATGGATTCTCTTTCCGCTCGTTTCGATGCGGGCTGGCGAGCATAAAAATGAAAACGAGAAGAAACACTGCGGCCGAAGCTTTGTTTGGTATCCTCTGTATTTCTGAATGACTTGATCGTCTTTGGCTATTGCTCCAAATTAAACTGTCATTTCCCATCGAAATATCTACCTCAAATTCCCTCAGGACCTTCGGGACTCAATTTCGCCGATACATATTTAGAAAACAAAATCGAATTTCTTTTGTCATTTGTTGTGGAAACCCATATATACAAAACGAGAAGGGACGAAGATTTAATCAGCGAAATTGTCTGAAATTATTATTTGAATTAATTAGTACTGATATTTTATATATGTGGAAATGGAAATCACAGTTGGAGTTAATAATTGTAATTAATTTCCGCTCGGTCCAATTAGTAAAAGCAGAGTTGACATAATATTTACGAACGTATAAATCAAATGACATAAATCACTTTAATTTTAAATGAATATTTCATTGAATATTTACGTGGTCTAAAAATGGACATAAAAACAAAATTTAAATGTCAAAAGGGCAATTGGGTTTATCGAGTGAAAAATCCTCTCCTTAGCTCTGCTCGTAAAAAGTGAGTTGAATTCTTGGAGAAAAACGGATACAATCTTAAAGTTTCCACATTTGAGGAAGACTGAAGAGACTCAAGCGGAACTCTTTTGGAACGATTTTTATGGGGCTCGATTTCCCTGTGTATGGATGCACGTAAAATGAGATCCTAGCGTATACGAAGTACCTGCCTTATCAAAATAGCAAGAAAAGACACGTAGGGAAGTACCCGAGAATAGGGAAATAAAAAAAAAGAGAGACAACGTGACAAATAAAAATGTATCGGAAATAGCGGAAGAAAATAGAAGGTAGGAAATAGGAGAAAGATACAGGAAGAAATTAAGGATGAACATTGTAAGGATAGACCGAGGGATAAACATTGCATAACACGAGGAGAAAAGGGATAAAAAAATAAATTTTGACGGCAGCAATTCTAATTAAGATAATACTTTAACCGGTTTCCCAATAGACCTTCGCATAAAAGTCAGGGCCGAGTATTGCGGTGGTAACTTACAGTCGCTCGTATAATAATGTTTCCCTCGAGTTTCAGCGAGTTTCGCTCAGCCGGGTCATTTCGTAGATGGAAGTAATTAAAATAATGGGACACTCCACGCGACACCCTACGATATCGTTTAAGAAAAGTAGGAAAAACTCTGTATCAAACTGCTAGTTTATGGAACATTTCATCTCTCGGTGCATCACCTTTGCGTCAAACTCCCTCCTTTTTTTATTTTTTTAATAGGAACCTCAGAAATTTTACTGAACAGCATAAAATATCTGCAACTTGATATATACGATCCCTCATAAAAAATTTGGTAAAGATACCTTCAAAATAAAATTGAGGCTGACGTCGGGAGATTTCCACCGAAAAATAAATTGAGCAGATTAAATCTCTCGAGAGAAAACAAGAACGTCAATATGTTAGAGAGGAAGGAAGCTGTATTCCCTAATCTTGAGTAAAATATAATAAATGTGAGATGCATCAGAGATAATCCGAACTGGCGAACATGTACAATATGACTACATTGTACATAAAGCTTTTCTAATATCGCAACTGCAAGATCGGACCGCTAAATCAAGGTTTAATCGAATAATTCAGTTAGAGTCTAATGGTGCAGAATAATTTATCGTGGGAGCTTGGTGGCTCGGAGAGGGGAAGGAGGATTGGTTAGATGAGACATGAACTTTCCTGTGCTATTCCTATGCTATTAAATCTACCTCTCCTGTACGTTCGTTGACTCTGTGGTAACTACTATCCGTATTATATCTACAAGGTATCTATCTATCTATCTACCTATCTATCTATATATCTATCTATATATCGACGAAATCGACCGACGCCGGATATTTGGTTGTGGCCAGCTCCAGGGTTGTTGGATCGTTTCGCGACCTCTATGGGATCCCAAAGGCTCATTAAGATCTTAAAGCCGAGTTATGACCGTAAGCTTACACGTAATATGAAACCAGAGTCACAATGTCATCCATTCGGGAATAAGAGGGTTGTCAGCGCTCCACTAAAAGTTTAAAGCCAAGTTAAAATTTTTAAAGCAGAGTTTAGAGCAGAGAGTAATCAGAGATTAATAAATGTTTCACATTAAGATCACATTAAGATCACATTAAGATCATACTCAGAAATGTATGCTTTTAGTTGTGATTTGAGTCATTAAAACTTTTATCCTTTACAGGAATTTCCATAACATTGAAATTGTATGGAAATATATATTGGTTTTCTGATATGCTGCCTGCGAAGTGCTTCGTTGCTGTCAGTCTGTTATTTTAAAACGAAGTAGACTATTGAGTTTGACAGTGTAGAGAAATTCGATAAGCACGCGGACTGTATTCACAACACCAATCACGGAGGCCGTCTCCGTCAGTTCTTATCGGTTCGGCTGACGAAAGCGCGATGCACTCCCCGTATTTAATGCAAAACGAATATCAGCGAGTAGTACGAATAGAATGTTGCTTGTGGACAAAAGCTCGATATACAGAACTGATAAGGTATCCCCGATGGCACTATTGTTGACAGAGAGGACAATAGTGGCAGAGAACGAGTGCCAGGTATCTTCAGGACCTCCGGGTCCTATAGCAAAATATAATTGGAAACCGAGAACAGGAAATTCGGACTCTAGCATTTCTCTCTTGCATTCCTATAGCTATATTGGCCATTGAATTATGACAAACTCCCTTCAGAGGATGAAAGAAATAATACTATTTCTTACGGATTATTTCAGTTTTTAAATGAATCGAAGTATAATCATAAAAAAAATATAGAAATAAATGAGGTGGGTTTATGTTTTTACAATATATAAAGAGCGAAGGTAGATTTCAGTAGTTCAGCTCAATGTATGGTCAGACGGTGGATGAGTTTTTTAAGTAGTAAAGGTCAGTGTAGGATTATCCAGTTGAGAGTTCAGTAGTAAAAGTCTTCAAAAGACATATTTTTATCATAAATTCTCATAGCAGAGGGAATTTCAGTAGTTCAGGTCAATGTATGTCCGGACAGTGGGATGCAGTAGTAAGGGTTAATCAATGGTCAGGCAAAATTAATATGAGCCCATTATAGTGTAAATTATGTCCTAATTATTTATAGATTCATTCAATTAAGATAGAAATGTGGGGTGTAAAATCAATATTTGAAACTGTCTGTCTGTACTGGCAATTTATACACGTCTCCGACGATGAAATGTTATCTTCTTTTTTACATTGAATGATCATTACGTCCTTCAGGATTAACAAGCACTCGACTTCTTTCACAAATTCAGGGATCCGTAATGGCTTCTGGGGTGAGTGGACCTCCCGTTCTCAGTACAGACATGAACGTCAGACAAACGTCAAGCAAATAGATGTCAATTGCAACCTGCTTGCTTTATATTATCCTACTCCTGGGTTTACGAATGGATTTCGAGATTTAGGATGTAGATTTGACAGGTCGGAAAAGCTCTGATGGTTCCCAGATGAAAATTTCATGAGATGTCTCTGGATGCTTCGTTGTATGGAATAAAGTATTACATTGGATATAAATTTTCTGCTGTGGACTTCTGAAATATTTCTTGCAAAACTAAAAGAGTGGCTTTTATGCAATAATATGGAAAATGATCAATTGACATTTGAATTTCGTTCAAGATTGAATAACTCTTTGGCATCATTAGATCAGATTTAATTGATTTCATCTCCTTTTAATTGGAACGAAATACCTCAATTTTTCCAAGATTTTGAAACAATGTGTTAATTAAAACAGAAATTATTCACTCGGAAATGTTGGCGCTCGAGGAATAGTCTAGAATCAACGAATATATATATATGATAGTTGAAAAGCGATGCTCGAACACTATCTGCGGTATTGGGGGTGTGGGGGGGGGGAGAAAGGGTGAACAGACATATTAACGAATAATGATGATATTCCAGCAGGGAGAAAAGAAAGAATAAATTGCGGTTCATCGAAAGAGACTACTTCGATATAGATGATTCTAGTTATCTGCCTGCGGTGATATTGTGCATTTTATCTCCACTGTATAATAATGCATAACGATTATATGAGAGAAAGCAGAGAGAATAAACCACATTCCTGTATGTTAATAAAAAGTTAATCTATTTTTAAAATTGCTAATTGACCAGTTCATCTTTTGACATTTTAAAAATATCAAAATTTTTATGGAGTCAATAATTCTAAATCCCCTAAAGCCAGTGACCTTTCCTAATTGTTTTCCAATATTTCCGTACTTATATTTATCTATCGCATAAAGCTACAAGTTGAGTACATTTCAGAAGCACTCGTTGGCGAGGCATCCAATTTCCACTAAAAAATATATTCCCCTGGAATACCTGGACTATAAAGTGTCCCTTATCAACCCTCTGTATTCCTGGGATTATCTGGCTGACACTCTGAAGCCCTTTTCCATCCCTCGATGCAGCAAGTCGAAGTTTCTATGTGTCCAGCCACGATTTAAAAACGAGAATTAAAATAGAAAGAAAAAAAAACTAAAAATAGAGAGTCTGAAAAATAAAAAAGATGATCATGCTCATCGCCACGTGCTAAAAGAGACTCGATTAAAATTGACCGAGGCACGTACATCGAAGCGAGAGACGTGATAACGGTAGACTTTTTCCAATAACGAATCCTTGTTAGTGCGATTTCCCCATTTTTAAACCCTCTTCTTCCCTGCTCTTTTTCCTCACGCATTTCCCCTTTATTCCTTTCCCTTCGATCACCCATTGGTTTTTAATTAGCGACTCACAGTGAGCTTTTTCTTGTCACCAGTATCGACAGAACTTCAAATGCGATTAACGAGAAAAAACATGCTGGTAATTAAACTATATATATATTTTTTATTTTCAAATTGTCATTTCCCTACTTCTTTATTCCCTTCTTTAGCACAATTTCTAGTTTATATTTTGTACCTTTATATTTGCAAATATCTAAATTTATTATTTTATTATTACAGGCATTAATATTCCAGTATTCTATAAATTAAATCTTTGGCGGCGGTCTTGGGAGCTTTGCAGGAGTTTTACGACTGTTTTAATTGACACTAGCAATTTTAATGTCGAACAAAACAACTCGAAGTGATTTTCGCTTCTTTAAGTGCACTTCTCTTTGCGAGGGAGAAGAATAGAAAATCTCAGGAGTAAGTTCGTGAAGAACTAAATAACCGCACCCTCCGAATATTTTCGCAGAAAGTGGAAATGGCAATCGTTACGAGCTTCTGTTAAAGCACAAGTGTAACAATCTGTAGGAAGTGGCTTTTTTACAAAAAAAGGTTTCCTTTAGGGGAAACAATTGCCATTTCGTTAAGGGCCGATTAGAGTAAAAGTGATACATTGTATATCGCATTACCGTTCTCTCTAAACGTGCAGATCTGATATTTCCCGCTTGAGAAAACCATTGTTTCAATCCAATAAAAAAACCCTCGATTTCCTCTACATTAAGGGCGTTGGACCCAAGTCACCTAAATGTTAAGCTCAAAATTCCATTTTCCATTTTACTTAAAAAATATTTGATTTAGATATTTTCTCACTCTGTACGCAATTAATTATTTGTTGAGTAAGATGAAGAAATCGAATTTTTAGATTAGAATTTGGCCCCAACACCCTTAATATTCTATGTAAACAACAGAGTACTAAATATTTTTTTTTTAAACGTCTCCCCTTTATTTACTTAAAAAAAGACCCCTTATTTTTTAGAATTTAAAATAAATTTCTAGTTTCCTCTCGACACTTAAATGACCCCTAAGCATAACAAATGCATATTTATTAATTAGAATCTATTTATTTATTAGAATCACCTTATATTCAACATTTGAATTTTCGCGCTAAACTAAGCCCGCCGTCAATAAAGCAGGTCTCGTAGAAATTAATTTCAATTCCTTCCGCCTAGATCGCGGTATCTGTATTTTACACGCATGCGCAGAGTAGCGGGTCGGTAAGCGCCATCTTTAGGCCGTTGCGCAGCAGCGCAGTGTTCGAGGAGGAGGTGCATCGCGTCGTTTTAAGACGTCACTGTTCCGTAAACTACTTCACTGAACGCGTTTCTATATCGAAAGATGTAATTCGTGAGCTACGTGAAAGCACCTCGCCTATCATTTCAAACCATACGGCCGCAATAATCTAGAAAATCCCACCCCCTAAGTCTCCCACATCGTTTTGCCGTCGGATCGTTAACCTCGCTTATGGCCACCATGGCCGAGAACGCTCTTATCAACAACGAGGTTATGTCGTACCCGTGTTTCGCGAAAGCCGTGCACCGAAAATGGGTGAGGGCCAATGATCCCAGTCAAGTCATTGTGGAGGAACCCAATACTGAACAAAATGTCAGGATTACCCACAAGTTCGTCGAGAGAGTGTACAACTTTAAAATTCATGCCATCGGTAAGAGTCTGATGTCTGTTGTTACACCATTATCAACCGGAAGAAACATCTGCATCTTAATTATTAATTTTTGCAAATATTTTACGCGAAACTACTCACTTCAATCTTCTTGGATAACAGGTTTCAATCTGTTTGAGCTAAATACGTCACTTCCGTTTGACACGTGCTTCAAGATTTTTCCATTAGCTTAGCCGTTTTTTGATAGGAATTAAATAATTGTGTCATTTATTTTCTTTGATAAACAATTCTTTATATTAGCGCTTTTTTAAATTTGGCGTTTTAGTTATTTTTTTTTTATGAAGAGGAATTTGTGCTTTGGTTTCTTTGTTCAGTTTCCAGGGAGGAAATGAAATTGATGGAAATTTAGTTTTTCTTTATTATTATTAGTTCATTAAGAGAAGGAAATTTATGAAGAACGCTCTGGGAAATAGAGAAGGGTTCAGCGTATTATTACGCTGACGAGATGAATTATTATCTCGATCACAAAGGAAGATAAACTTTCAGGAATCACTTAATCTTTTCATGGTTGCAATTTTTGCATCTTAGTCAATTTTTGGTGGCTAATAAAGATTATTAAGAAAATATTATTTTAGGTTGAAGATTTTTTGTGGAAAGAAACTATTATAATTTTCTTTTAATTTTGTATGGACTAGTATCGTTATTGGATACTTATCTTATTTTACACTACTTCTGTGACTTAATAGTTTTTAATTTATAGTTTGAAATAAAAACAATCTTTAATAACGCGATACAACTGAGATAAGGATAATCGATAAGAAGACTGGCTCACTTCAAATTAAAGTATTAAATTATTATTAAGTACAAGTATTACTTGTACTTACTTACATTGTTGCGTAGAATATCTTGAAAAGATAAGCACAAGTGAATCAATATTATAAATATCGTACGAATTTAAGTGTTTTGGTTTAAGTTCAAATAGGCTTGAAAAATGCTCGAGAGTGAGAAATTTCTTACTTTTCTGAATTTAGACTGCGACTAGCAGGTCTATGAACTTTAAATATTTACATTCCAGGCTTGTTATGATGATCCTGTTTATGTTTTCGTCTGACCCTTCTTTCGCTATCAATATACTTTATTTTAAAATGAGTTCAATAATCTTGAAATATATTTTATGTTATCATTATGGCACTATTATAGTAAAAATGGTTTATCGATCATCATAATTTTATCTCATTAAAAGTCATTGCAATTATTGCAAACTTCACATTTTACTTTAAATTTTAATAACTACATTAAAAACAGTACTTAATTTTTTCGCACACATGAAAGAATTGCAAACCTAAAATGTTGATTGACCTCTTAATTCCTAGCCAAGCGCCTCAGAAATGTGGCTCTTGCACTGGACAGTCATCGGAAGAACTTCAACCTTAAGTCCGTTACGAACGAATTCAATTGTCGTGGCATTAGTAATGGCCAAGAGTGGCAAGCCACTGATCAGGATTCGAAGATTAACGGTCCCATGAAGTTCGAGGCCACTTATGAAGTGGAAGTCACTTTTTTCACCGATGAATACGGAACTTTCCGGCAAGATGTCTTATTTGGTTTTGGAGAAGAACATCCAATAATGCTCAGGAAAATCTGCGTGGACTGTGTACCGGAAGATGACCTGAAAAGGCTGAAAGATGCGAGTTTGTACGTTTTGAATCTCAATCAACGTTTATTGAACGAGGCACATCAGGATTGCGTCCCATTTAGCTCTCCTTTTGTTCCTGCTAAGGATCCAAGAGAAATTTACTTAGGTAAAGTCTATCCTTATCCTGAAACGAACAACTTCTTCCTCACACACGCCACCCTCACGGAGGAGTCTCTTACTCCCACTAATTACAAAGGACGGCTTCACGAATTGGTTACTGTCGAAGAATTAGCCAGGCATGAACAGGTTGCCAGGTACAATGAAGCTGCCCAGTTGAGATTGTCTTCTTGTTACATTCTCAATTCGGACACGGATGGCTCCAGCCTTGCCAAATATGCACCACCCGGCGAACTTTTTGCACAGGTGTGAATCACTTTTTTATTGTCAGAATAGTTTTACCTCACCAATAGTAAAAAGAGGCATTTCAAATTTTTTCAAATTTTTTTTTTTTCATAGTATGTAATTTTTAGCCATTCAGTCTCTAGGAGAACCGTTTTCATTTTTTCTGTAGCTTCCCTTGGGACGTGAGATTACGGAAGACACGAAGTGTGGTCGGCTACTTCTTCGAGGATGTAATAGTATTTTGATTAGGCGATTGGTTGGGGATATTCCAAACGAAAAAGCTTCAAACGAGCCTGTCTTCGAAGCGCATGTTGAAGACAAATGCAACCATACAATTTATGCACGTCTGTCCAAAACATGTGTAGAAAAACTCGGTTTTAAAACGGATACCGATCTGAAGGTCCAGGTTCAGTTCGTCTTAAACCGCATGCCTTTTTGTGAATGGCACAGAGCGATAGATTGTCTGCCCAATACGCAACTTGTATTTCCTCCTCCGACCCACAGGTATGGGGAAGATCACTACGTTTGGAACAATAGGTGGGACAAAATGGTACAAACTCATATACTGAACGAGAGGCAGAAGAAAGCCGTCGCTGTGATAATGGCCCCGAAGGAAGAAGTTTTGCCTCCTATACTTTTACTGGGTCCTTTTGGAACTGGAAAAACTTCTACGATTGCCCAAGCGTTGAGAATTTTGCTTCTGGATGATCCTAACAGCAAAGTCATTCTCTGTACGCAAAGCAACAGTGCGGCTGATTTATACGTCAAGGAGTTCTTTGATGGGTGGTATCGAGAATCCAAGAATCCGCGACTGATGCCACTGAGAATTTATTACAAGGGCCGGACCAGAAACACGGTAATGGCTCAATTAGTTAATTTAGCCTATAGTTACCATTATTATCATTATATATATTTTTTTATAGAGTAAATGTCTTCTAATTGTTTCGTGTATGACCTTTCAAATTCCATAGAACAATCTCTTCGGCACAGCTACGTTAAAATGAATCTAGAATATTATTAAATCCATTAGGTCAACCCGGTCGTTCGTGAGTACACTTTGACGGATCAGAGTGGTCGTTTCCGCGACCCTTCGAGAGAGGACATCGCTGCAGTTGGATTGGTCATAACCACCCTTGCAACCTCCAGTTGCCTGACACCCCTAGATCTGGAGCCATCACACATCATTATTGATGAAGCGGCGCAAGCTCTGGAGTGCGAAGCTCTTACAGCTCTTGCCTTGGCGAATGAAAGGACGCGCATAATCTTAGCTGGAGATCAAATGCAATTGGCACCAGAAGTTTACAGCGACCTGGCCAGGGAACGTGGATTGGGAACCAGTCTTTTGGAGAGAATTCATCTGACTTATGAGCCCAATCATCCTTGTAGAATTCAACTCTGTCGCAACTATCGAGCGCATGCTGACATCGTCAAGCTCACCTCTGAACTCTTTTATGGGGGAGAAGTCGAACCTGGAGCGAGCTTGCAAAAACATCCTGAGCAAACACCGCTCACATTCTACGCCGTCGAAGGAAATGAAGTCAAGGTTCGTTTTAACTACAGAAGAAGTTTTTTCTAAATTTGTCACAAATGCCCAAATCAATGGTGAATATAAAATGTAAATCCTTTTTTTTTTTCTTTCTTTACAGGGGATGCATTCGACTGGATTTTTCAACAATGAGGAAGTCTCGGAATTGGTAAACCGAGTGGAGGAGTTAAAGCATTACTGGCCGAAGACGCGATGGGGTAATTACGGGGAAGGATCAATTGGAGTGCTAGCTCACTATTCCGAACAGGTCTTGAGGATTCGTAACGAACTTCGCAAGCGAAGGCTCTCAGAAGTAAACGTTGAACGTGTCCTCAATGTCCAAGGAAAGCAGTTTACTGCCGTCTTTATTAGCACGGTTCGTACGAGACATTGTAGTCGCTATTCAGCTGAATTAAATGTTAGCGATTATGGTTTCTTAACGAACCCAAGGCTTTTGAATACGGCGGTGACACGAGCAAAGTGTCTTGTTGCTGTTGTTGGTGACCCTGTTGCCCTTTTGACCACCGGTTGTTGCCGTTCCCTTTGGCAACAGTTCTTTAAGGCAGCAACCGTTCATGGAATAAGTGACGAAGAATTAAGCTACCACTTAAATTCACTTCCGGATCTGCCGTCCGTGGCGCCACTGAATCCACTGGCGCAGGAGTTCGTGCCGAGGAATCCGCAGCCGCCGTATTGGGTGGAATACGTCCCTATGCCAGTGAGTTATCCCGTTATACATTGCGCGGTTGATTGGACCGATCGCAGAACTTTAACGTAAATATGTAACTATTAACTGGAAAATATAACATGTAAATCTTTCAATTAATTGTATTGTGTAACGTCTTGATTGTATTTACGTCTTGATTTTAAGCACAGAGTGATTTTATATTGTACGAATCTGCGGAAATGAGTCGTTTACTTTTACATTTTTTGATGAAATCCGTTAGATGAATTTTTTAAATATTTTTACTGTGACGCAAATCGTGTCCATTTCAGTTGTTCTATATTTCAATTTTTTTTCCTTTTTTTTAGGATTGATTTCCGTTGCAGATGATGATTGTAAATGCTAGTTCTCACTTTAGAGTACCTTTGTGGAGCAGCGTCTTTAAAAGAAGCATTTAGTGAATAGTGAATGAAGAGTGATTTATATTTCTAACTGTAGCGATATCTAGACTCCGCACTTTCAATTTCAGAAGTTGGAAGTTTAGCATGATTTTTAAGCTTATTGAAGAGTTAGCATATAAGTGTAAGCTGTTTCGAGGCGGCGATCACATCATGTTTAAAGCCACATGTGTAAATACATCGAAATACATTGTAAATGCCACCTTTTAAAGTGATCATGTCTTACACAGTCGTTTCAAGCCCCATCCAGTAAATCCAATCCTGCCTTCATGTCCCATAAAGGCAGATTAGAGCGGAGAGAAAAGAAAGTGCAGCGTATCGACGAAGAAAGGAGGAAAATGGTCCTTAGTTGCAGCTGGAGTTCTCAATGGCTCTCAGGTACTCTCAACTGTTCGAGCACGGCGCTAAGTCCACGCGGTCGTTATTCGGGTAATTAAGAGTCCACTGTACGTCGCACATTGTATACTTGAGCAAATGTTAGCTTGTAAAATATAAATAAAGTACTCCAAGTTTAGAGGCGGTACGAGCTTGTTTCGTTACATTTCCAATTGCTCCGAGACACTTTTTATTTTCTTTATTTTAGTTGTACTATCGACCTCTCTCCTTCACAGCGCTTCTCTCGTGGATCGTGCCTCGTTTAATTGTCTAGCCTTATGCAAATTCAGTCGTAAAGCCATTTCACGGCTAATCGCCCGATTGTCGTCGCTTTCAGTGTGAAAATGACAACGGCAAAGGGTCTAGGGGTAACGGAAAAGCATTTAGAAATTTCGATCATGAACCGTGAACTTCTGGAAACTCGATTTTCAGAAGAGCCTATGGTGCAACGGTCGAGTTGTTAACGAGGATAGGGCAGAGAATGGTAATTTTCCTATACGTTCTCTGTACGTGCATCGCCCTTCTGATGTTTTCAGTCGGAGATTCCGCAGTAAAAGGTTTTAATTGAGACTTCGGTACTCAGGATTACATTCAACAATATTGTTACGTTTACAGACTTTGTGTGTTTTGCTGCTAGGTTGTAACTAGGTAGATATAGTAACTCAGAGCTTAATATCTGTATAATTCCCCCATAATAATTAGGTTTCTACGTTTTGAAAGTAAATTTCCCAGGCATTTATGTTTGATATGGTTATGCATGAGATTACATTGGAAAAATTCGTTGGAGCGCAGTTGAGGTCGTTAATCGGAAGCAGGAATCGAATAAATCTTCTTCTGTTTTTCCAGAAGAGCAAATGTTAGATTGGAAGAGCGAACGATAGGCCGGCAATTACCGGTGATTTCCCGGGAGAAGAGGCAGGAACCTATCATTCCGGAAGTCGGAACGACATGTCCTGCTATGTCGGCTTTCCGTTTTCCAGAATTAACGAAGCAGACCGGAATTATTGGACAATCGTTAACGCTTTGCAGAGCCGAAAATATCGCCTGACTGCGCGCACCTGAGTAGCGGCCGAAATAAATTTTTGCCTGTTTCTACGTCCTCTCGCTACTATCTCACTACCCCTTGTTTCACCCCTATTTTATTCACGCTACACACACTCTTTACCCTCGAAACGCACAATTCTGCGTGAGCACTCGACTGTGTACAGACAAGCATCAATGCCACGAATGACCAGTTTATGCGGGATTGTTTGCACAAAGTACAATCCAATTTAAATATTTCCCTCTGAATGTTGTTTGGCAACATATTTTCCGTCGCGATTTGGAAATCAATTTTCTCTATACACTGAAAACGAGGAAAAATATGATTTGAACAAAGAATTAAGAGTTTTGGAATAGATAACAATATAATTTGATAATTAAAAGTCTCGTCATATTTTAATCACGTCATTTTGAAAGAGATACAATTATCTCATGGAATTATCAAAGTGAAAGGTATATAGAAGTCGTTATCCAATTTAAAAACATCTTTTCCTGGTTAGTTATGCGCTCAAAATAATCGTTTGTTGTAAATTAATTTAAAATTGCGTTTCACCGAGATGCTAGAAATTGTATATTGTCACCTTCAATAGAAATTTTACGCTCGTCATTTAGTAACCGCAGGCGAGGCAGCGAGGAAAGTTATAATTGAAACCAGCTTTAAATGCAGCATCGAAACACGACAAATCCCGAATTTTCTTCACGAATCAGAATTTAAACTTTTGTGTTTTGTTACTTTTAGCTTCAGATTTCGCCGAGATATGCAAATTCATTTGAATTTTACTAGGTACACGTCTGCAATAATAATTCTACTTACAATAGATAAGATCAATTAAAAAGTAAGCTTAAGGAATTTTAAGAATTAGATTTATGAAGATAGAGTGTATGGGTTTAGTTATGTAGCAATTTTGCCTATAATTGTGCAAATGTGCACACATTGATATATTCTGCGTTACATGTGATGTACCTGCCAGTAACAGCGTGAGGGATGATGTACTATGTCCACATTCGATATACAGCAGCTTCTCATGTTTCCTTTAGTATCAATTTTTAATCAATTCAACTCTTATGCTGCTTCTGAGTTTGCATATTTCAAAAATTGCTTCAGACAGTTTATGGAGAAAGTATGTTGACATTTTAAAAGCGTGAAATGCATTTACATAAGACATGAATTACTTCCAATGAAAGGAGAATTTTTTCGATTAAACTTGGGGAGCATCATTCATATTGCAAGAAGTGTACCTGTAAAGAAATGATACCTCTTAACTTTAAAATATTTATAAAGTTAATGTTTATTTTTGTGTAAGGAAATTGAACGGTATATAATATCGAATTTCGATACACGCTGATTACACAATAACATGCGATTGCACGTGTTTGTAACCGATTGTAATTCGATGGATTGTTGAATTTCATGATTGCAAAATGCTTAGTTAATCTCACTCAACATTGTTACAATTGTTAGCTGAATATTTCGTCAGAAGACATGTAAAGATAAAGATTTAAAGATACCTTTCATTCATAAGAAATCTACCCTTATAAAACTTGAATAAAAGGTTTTCTGCATCTTTTGTTACTTTAAGTTGGAAATAGTATTTTTATCGAGGTCTAGTCTCCTTGAGTCTCTGCAAACGAAGTAAAAATTTTATGTTTGCTTTATAAACTCATTTCAGGTCTGAAAGTACGCGAAAATGCGTTTAAAATTGGAAAAGAAGAAAATCCAAAAGTGTGTTAAAAAAGAAATGAAAAAATCTAAGATTATATCATTTATTTTAATATAACTTTATGAGAGAACAATATATTATATTCTAATATATTTCTCTGTCATATCGTCTTTTTTAAGCTAAGCTTCTTAATCTATGTTTTCTCCCATGATTTTATAATACGCTTTTACTCTCAGCCTCTCAAATATGGTTCTTGAATGTTTTTCAAGAGTGTTTTTAAAATTGTAAGGGTTGCTGCTTTTAAATGAAAGAGTCTTTGACATCTTTAATGCCTTTTTCAGATATTACGAATAAACCAGAGCTTTCAGAGAATATCATTTCATAAATGAAAAACAAGAATTTACTTTTTTCTTCCTTGGAAAAACAGTACTTTTCTCTTACTTTTTGAAACTTTTGCAAATTACACTTTATTCCTGTCCATAAGTTAAGCAAATGAATTTGAAACATGAGATGATTGCAATCATCTCAAAATGCCATCAATTGGTCATGTTTCAAAGTTTTATAGCTAATTCTCGGCTATATTTTAAGTTCTAATGCAATTTTAAATGCTGTATGGGAAAAACTTCCTGAAGGTGCAGAAACTAGGGAAAAGTCAGAGTGTGAATAAAACTTAAAAAGTCTTGGTGGGAACGTGTTGGTGAGAACGTGTTGGAACTTCGTCTTACTGTCATAGTTCCCTTCTACTGATAAAAGCAATCTTTGACGAAAACAATTTTCGAAGCTAGAGTCACCGTCTCCTAAACTCCCACTCTTAGTTGAAAATATCCGCTCGTCGGATGGAACTTCTCCAATAATCTCATCTTCTCCGATTATTATCAGAATTCGAAAGCGAACCCGCAATTATTGTTCGGGGGTGAAATTGCCACCCGCTGAGTCCGAAGAGAGTGGAGTTCATCGAGTTTAGTGCGATGGTATTACGTCTTGTTCTTGTATGTTGGTACGAACAGTTGGGGGAGTTCGACTAGCTGCAGTCACGCGCTCAAAACTTTATACCGAATTCAAAACGAGGGCTTCGATATTAAAGGAAGATTCGAGGAGGTGGGACGCATCCCACCTAGTCGTATTGCATCTACCCGGTGTTCAATATTTCACCGAAAATATGGAGAGATGAAAATCTACGACCGGATAAATAATTTAATTCCATATATCGGTTGAAACTCAGATCAAGATGAAGTAATTTTTTCAATTTTGAGCAAAGATATTGACTAGTCAATATATTTGAAAGTTTCTTTTTTATTTTTAATATCTATCTGGTTTTAATAAAATAGTTTATGTTTTCCTCCTAAATGATATTGAAATTTGTGTACAAGTATATACAGATTATATTCAAGTTGTTTGCCAAAGAAGAGATACGTGACTAGATTACATTTGGCAGACAGAATAAATCATATTATCTGGAAAATAAAATAGCCTTGTTTTTAACAAATTTATTCACACAGTAATAACTTTGCAGCAGAACGCTGAAGCTCTTTAATAAAATTAATTAAATTCCATAGTTTTTTACACCGCTTTACCAGTATTCATTATATTTAGTGTCTATAGAATTTTCCATTATAAAATTTGTAATAAGTAGATGGAATAAATGTTCGCATAACACGTGAATATTTTAATATTCAGGCTATATTTTCATATCAACGAGAAAATGGAAAATTGGCCGATACGTGAAAGTATTCTTGACGTGACATCCAGACCCCAGAATATAAGAATATTATATATAATCTATATTTAATCATTTTATATAATCATGATTAAATTAATCATAAATTCCCAGAATTTTTTCACGAAGTTTCCCCTACTAAATTTGCTAAAAGGAATAAATTATTGAAAATCAACGTATATGATAAATATTGAATCTGTGCTTTTTATAAATTTGGCAAGATTATCTCAGCTTTATCAATTTTGCTAATATATGCCAGAAGTAATTTTTGTACACAATATTTATCTCTCCTGAATAAATATTAATTCTTTCAGGAGGCAAATGATCATTTTCCCTCGGGAAATTTTCAAATTTTTCACTCTGCTTTTTTACGAGTTTACTTCGCTTAGGGCAATTTCAACAAAACATACGTTTTAGATGAGATCTTCTGGATAGTTAATTCTAGATCAAAATTCAAGCTAACAGGGAAGATGAGGCAAGGTCGTGGAGTGAGCCCGCAATCTTAACGTTTTCAGAATGGGCAGAGAGGCAGAGAAGAGTCTGGCATTTGGCCAAATCGCACCTCTGGGAAAGAGAAAAACACCAGAAAGCGTTGGTAGATTGTGGTAAGGCCAGAGAGAAAGGATAGAGTGAGAATACTCGAGATTTTTCCTAAGATCGTTTATACTATGCTTTCTTTAACGGGTAAATAAAATAAATAGATAACATGAACAGCCTTAACGAGCAAGAAGATTTCAACAAAAAACCTGACCTCTGCGGTCAGGATATTTTTTACTTTAGCTTCTCCCTTTTATTAATGGTTCTGCAAAGTAATAATTTTCTCAATGTGACAGTTTTAAGATCGTAAATTTCATCAAAATTTTTCATTTAAATTATAGGACAAGATATAAAGCCTTCTTTTAACTTTTACACTTAACTGAATGGTCAGCTCAGTGGTCATAAAGAATACGAGTTTTCAACTCTCAGTTGCCGTTTAAAAATCGAAAAGGGAGGAAGAAGTGCTTTTAGGACCCTTTTCTCTTTTATCGCTCTGAAGTTACGTGGATTCAGAGTGAACGGGGTCAGGAGGGCGTTTTCGCGCGATGAAAAAAGAATGGACCTGGTCACTTACCTCCTGAGAGTCGCCAATCGCTGCTCTTGAGCTTGAATATAGCCATGAAGGGTGTCGATCAGGACGGATTCCGTTTCCAGCAACTCCTCCATATCGGCCAGCGCCGTATATAGTTCGCCATTTCCGACGTTGAAGAGGGTCATCATAGCGGCTCCAATGAGCAACAATGATATTCGAGCCATTCTGAGTCTTGGACAAAATCCAATAGCTGGACCTGTGGCAAAACAAACACAATCTTATATATTTCAATTTTCAATAAATAAATAAATAGATAGCAACAATTTTCCATTTTTCACAATGTTTTACAATTCTTTCATTGCTTCAAATCCCAGAGTTTTCAAGTTGAAGGTATTTTAAAATAAAATGTCTTCAGAATTCACAGAGAGAACAATGTTATGATCATATTTATATTCGTAGGAGACTTTCAAGTATTTCTTTATCAAATTCCACACTTTTTTATTTAGTTTCTTTTAAAGAACTTGAGTTTTGATTCTCAGTACAAGAAATTTCTTGGGTCTAGTTGAATGTATCAATTGCACAATAATTTACAGAATATTATAATATAATATGTTATTCATTTCGACTGTCCTAATTAAAACTTTTGTTTAGATTCAATTAGATTCTACAAATGAATCATGCTGCAAATTCCAAGTTCGATTTAACCACAATTAAATCTACTTTTCTGATTAAATCTAACTTCAGGTAAACTCAATTCGGATTACTCTCTCAATCTGAATTAGGATAAGAAGTTACTAATGAAACAGTGTATACGTATATAGTTTAAAGTGTAATCTGAAGATCAATGTTAACTACAGCAAGTAAGGAATCAAACCTAGATTCCAATTATTCCAGATGTAATACTTGAACGCTCTCGATTCTAAATAGCACTTGACTTCGCTGCTAATTTTAACTTGTACTTAAAGCAAAAATTGCTTCACTCCGAATTGAACGTGTAGGATGAATGAATATTAAGTAGAACAAATTCCACGATGTGATCAGCGCGAAATTTTTTTGATTACTGAGAAATTAAGCTAACCAGAGGAGTTAAAACATGGAACATTTAAAGAAGAGGTGCACATCAAAACATGTTTACTGTTTTAATTATCAGCTTGATGATCATTCACAAACGGAAATAATGTTATTATTGATCGCATCGGATAAATCAATAAGGAAATACAGTAACAAAACTTTAAGTCTGCTTTGCGTAAAGTAAGTGCGTGTGTTTGGTGATGCAGAGATCGGAATATTTTATGGAAATGTTGAAATACTTTAACTGTATGCAATTTTTGTTTATGAACTTCAGGAGATTCAATTAACTGGATTATTTATTCGTCTATTAATAATTACTTTACTACATGCTCGATTTTTTGTAGAAAATGGTAGATTAACTGAAGATGTTTTTTAATTAAGATACATACATATATATATATATATATATATATATATCTTCCTCTGATTTCATTTGTGAATAAGTTAGTAGCATTACAAGCATGTTATATATTCCATTGACTGAAATTTTGTAATTACAGCTTCAACCAGTGGACATTGATATCATATGTAATCACTGGTAAGCGTAGTATTATATTGCGCCTCATATTACTCTCTCATTAAAATCATCTCCAAATGTTCTGTGAAGGCTGATTGATAAATACTCAATGTGTCAGAAACTGTTGATACATTAATATATACAGTGTGGGAAAAAAGTATTTTATTACCGAGATTAATATGTGTTATTTACTTTGCTTTATAATTAAACTTTTCCATGGATGTAAGAAAGATTTATTGAATCTGGAAATTCATTAAAGAGAATTACTCTTATGGAAAAAGTGAACTGGTATGTCTTTTTAATCCTATTGTTTGTGTGAGGAATTTAGAATATGTGTCATACAATATGAGTATTTCTGTAAACAGACGTTTGCGTATAACAAGTATTTTTTATATTAAAAGGGAAAATATCATATGGCGAATCTCGCAGGAGATTTTATTGCAAGCGGAATCACATTTTTTTCTCCCGAGAAAAAAGTGCTTATCGTACGTATTTCGTATATGAAATTATTATGTAATTTAAAAGCAACGTTACCGTTCTGAATTAAAGGTCACATGTTTAATTGTCAAACAATTCTGTTTCGTTATGGAAGTTTCGTAAAGTTTTCTGTTTGAAGGTTGATCAATTGCTTTTGTAACTTGTGTTTATAAGAAATAATATTTGTAAAATTAATTTCGTTTTGTATACAAGCCATAACTATTGCAGCATAAATTATATTTCCAAATTTAAGAGGTAAAATCTTCCATTAGAATTTTCAGCTATTATAGACCTTAAATGCTTTTATATCTTCATGAGTATATTTTACACATAAAAACATTAAAGCAGTTGATGATAAACGCCTTCAGTCATAAAAACTTTAAGCAGCAGACGACGGTTTCCATACTCTACTGTTTTTAGAAAAGCATTAAGTATTAAAACGACTGCACCGCTTTTAATAAATGTCATTATAAAATTAATGAAAACACATAAAAGGTAAAGATATATATATATGCTCATCAGTTAAACAAGTAACAGAGTATCGAATATTTTCCCGCAACATTTGCCAAGTGACTCGCGTTCGACAAATTTACGCTCATCAAATAGAATCCTTTCCGAAGCAAACATTGTGTTTAATGCCTATACGTATTATTTACTTCATTAAATATATTTATACAACTTATGTATAACAAGTGTGTGTAATCCGAAAATAAATACCATCGTATTATGCAAAAACAAATTCTTGTGGTTCAGTGAAACTTTTTTTCCTTAAAATATTGAGTAAAGAAAAACATTTTAAAGCCCTCTCTCTGGAGATTTCAAGAGCACACACTTTTTTACATTCCATCTCGTTAAACTACGTTGTTGATTCAGAGAGGATAAGTTGCCTTCATTAATATTCACATTTTTCATATTCAGAAAAAATTACAGGGTTTATAAGGCTACTGAAACTTTTTTAACGATGAAGGTATTTCCTATTTCCACAGCGTGCATTGAACGATAAAAAAATAGAAATTATAATAAAAATACATGCAAATGTAGATATATTTTTACACTAATTCTACTTGCATAAACACAGAGATTAATTAAAACGTTATTTTCGCAAATATCGTAATTGAAGTCAAAAATTTGAAATTTTTGCAAGTTTTACATTGATCTGCATTTTTTTGGATTTTTTCAAAAATGGAATTATACTCGTCGGTTTCGCGTTATACGTATTTTATAGTTTACAGTCACTTAGGATCGGTTAAAAGCCTTTTACCCTTTTTTTCATTTTACGACACTCGAGGTGGTTTTAATAGAGGTTTAAACTAAGGAAAGAGCAGGAAAAAAAATCGTTGAAAAGTTTTTACGCCATCGGTTAGCGAAGACTCGACACCTGGTAGATCAACGATATATTCTGTCGCATTAGCGAACACGATACACGACATGACAAGAAAAAAAAAATTTCGAACTGGGTTCGATTGTAAAACAATTCTCCAATAAGGCAGAAGCTATTAAAAATAACGTGCATCCAGCATCAGCAAAATTTACAATTGATAGGTGCTTGCACTTTATTGATGCCCTGTTATACGAACGTATAACAAATCTATATCTACATGATAGATTCCCAATCAATCAAATCAAATCAATCATATATTTCTTTAATTGGTTTACCTTTGCTTTAAACTTCTTTTTAATCGTTACATATCAATTTTACATCAGAATTTTTAACGAAAATGTCTATTTTTCCACTTGCTCTGAAATGCGTAAGTAGTATAAACTGATTCAGTCAGACGCGCTGAAACTCCAGAGAATTTTCTGTTACCCAGCAATATAAAGTCAATCTGTGAATACAATAAAAACTACTTATATTTCCTTGGCAAGTGGCAGTTATTTTTATAAAATGAGAGGAATACTTTAGTAGAAAATCTTGAAATTATGTCATAACTATGTAAATAATTTTGCCCAATTTCTATACTATTAAAACAAAGTAATTTAAAGTTTAAATGAAAGCATTTAGAGCTCATAAAGTGCTCTTTACCCAGAATGGTAAAATTAAAATTTCTGAAACTTTCCTCTCTTGGAATTCTCTTCCACTTGAAAATTCATTTCACGCAAGATGCAACTTTTCTCTATGCGTGGAAGTCGCCAATCCTTGCGTCCTTTGTGGGTCGGATGTTTTTCACGCTTTGATCTCGGTTACAAGTGAAAAATGTTAGTGGTGGTGGTTCTAATTCGCGTTTCGTGTACAATGTATCACTAGGAGAGTAGGATACTATAACTGTACAAAACTATCCTCATTCTGGAAGGCGCGACTGGAGAGTACGTTGAAAAGGGTTGGAAACCGGAAAAAAAGGACGACGCTCCGGAAACTCGTGAAAGCGATGTTAATTAAGCGTCGCCTTAAAGAATAGGCGAACGCCATTGCCACACTGCAAATCAGAAAGGGCCGTTTCAGAGCTGCCGAAATTAATCCATCCGCAGTCTGCAGCCCACAGTCCTTTGCAGTCACCACTTGATGTCTTTCATGCCTTGTCTTCTGAACTTAATGAAATTCTACTGAAATATGCATTACTTGACAATATTATCATGATTATATCATATAACTTGCTAAATTTCAATCCCCCGCTGAAATGACAATGGACGATTTTTTAATTTACTCACTTTTTGCGTGTGTACTCATTAAATTCGAGGTCACTCTTCCTCTTTGGCAAAAAATTCCATTACAGTGTAAATTACATTTTTTCTAATGGGAAATTTTTCCTCGCGCTTCAATTTTTTTTGAGTTTTCCATTAAAACCTTTCAGCGATAACAATCAAGAATAGAGAAACATTAATAACTTTTAGTAAATTGAATGGTATGGCAAAAAACCAAACTTTGTAAATATATTCGAGAACCTCAAATAGAAAGAAATTACTTCACAATCTTCTTCTCTTTACGAGAAATGATTTCAAATTGGATTATTAGCTTTGCATATTTTACATTTTAATAATGTTAATTTATCGTCTTTAGTTTTCCATTTCACAGGACTCTGACGTCTCGTCCTATTACGGAGTACTCGTCACTGTTTCTGTTGTTTTTTTCCTCTCTTCGCTCCATGTTCGCGTACACGTGAAAAAAAGCAAGTCAAAGCGACTTGACTTCAAAATGGTAATTTCACGCGCTCGCGAGCATTTCGCCCGCGGAGTATTTGATTCTGGGCGGATAATTGTCTCGGAGTGTCTTTCTAAATGCTCATTCTTCTATTCCCTTCTTTCACAACACGGAAAAGTTTGTTGCGTGCGTTTATGTCGAAAGTTGAAATGTTCAAAGTTTATTGGATTCTGCTTTATTGCGTTTTGTCCTCACTTCCATTTAAACTTTAACTTCAGCCTTTACATTAGATTACTCGCATCAAGCTTCCTTTCCTATCAGATCTTGGAATTTCCAGTAGCTTAAATTGTGAAAAGATATTTATAAACAGTATTTTAATGGAAAATCCAGAATAGCAGATTCTTACTTGTTGCTCGCCATTATATATTCCTTTCAAGAAAGAGAGAGATGGTCTGCATAATTTGCAATTTCTTGACCTTCATTGTAGTTTCGTACCACCTATTTTATATTCAACTTCATCGAGCTGGAATGCCATTTAGTTCAACACTTTTTCAAACTTTTTGTTCAATGTTTTTATACAATTTTTATAGAAAAATATAGTATACAAAGTATACAATGGCTTCCGGTTCAAAAAAGAATTTAATAAAACGGAGGGATTGACAAAAATTACTTTCTTTTTTTCGGATCAAGGATATAGGAACATTCCACGCACAGGTGCATTCCAATTGCTGCACCAGCGGAAAAAAAGCAATCTCCCTGTTCGCACAATGATGACTGCGGGGTGCGTATCCTTTTGTCTTCCTTCTAGCTCTTTTTTCCGGTTTCTCTTCTAAAAAATGAGAAAGAGGGATAAAAATAAAAGCGCAACACCACACGACGCGAAAAGAGCAGCCATCGTGGTGGGGGAAGGGGTACAGAGAGTTTTCATTGTTTCAAAGTTGCTGGGCACTAACATGGTGAAACTAACAATAGATGCAAACCTTGCATCCCCAGATATCGTTGACTCGTTAATTTTATTGTGTTATATCCAATTCACACTTTTCATTTCTCTCTCCCATATCTCACATAAATATCCATAAGATTTTACAGATAAAAATGATTCTAATAGCAATGATGGTGGAATTAGGGAGCTAGGGTTGATGAAGGGGCTAAAAACTGGAAGGGGCTGAGGAGGAAAAGTGAAAAAGATAAATATTTGCTCAGTAGATTTTCGCGAGGATACTAGCTCGTCCAAGGAACAGGGCTCTTATATGCGTGGTGAGCAGAATTGCATTTTAATGGAGCGAGGGTGATGGCCGTGGGTTATTTTATCCCGGAACGCCAGCGTTGTAAAATAAACGCGACCATGGTAGATAAGCAGCGAAATAATTGGAAGGGGGGAGGCCGGGGATGATCTCCTTTCCCATTACGTTGATACAACATGTGAATCTATTTATTTTGTTAGGAAAAAATAACAGAAGCCCGCAAAGAATGATCCAGAATATTCTTATCCAGATTAGTCGAAGGGACTTAACTTCTTCCTGTTGAGGTTTTGCAAAAGAGAAAAGAGAAATAGCTTGAGGTAATTTTCTCGTTAGATGGCTGAAAACTGTACGATGACAAAAACCACCGGAAGGAATCTCAAAAGTTATGTTATGTTATGTTATTCAAGGAATCTGTGTCCTAGATTTCATCCACGTCGCCAGACATATTATATATAGAATTCTATATTCCCAGGGGTGTTGCCACATTGAAAGATAATTTATTTTCTTAGCCCTTTGCCCCGCTATATCTTCTATTCAAAACCACCTCAAGCCGACACTGGCAATGGTTATTTCTCATTGCAAACATGGACTAACCGTACAACAAATCATTCGCAGGTGTTATTCGTCGATTCACCTGTCCATGGGAGAAAAAATTGCCCCTCAAACCTCTTCAGCGTCCAACGGAAGATTTATCGGTTGGGTAAAAAAATATACAAGGGTCGAATGGTGTAACTGGGTGGTGTTCTTTTTCGAGTGTAGTTGAATTCATTTGTTCTATCCAAGAGAAATGGTGAAATCTGTAAGCGGATCGCTGTATGCGACTTGTATAAACATTCCGAATAATTCAACATTATAATTGAATACTGGTTGAAAGGGGCCGTCACTAATCGGCTGCTTAATTAAGAAAGGTTAATTAATTAATCTGCATGCTAAAGACGAGTCTAAATAATAAATACACGCAATAAGGATGCAAATTAGAAAATTTCTAGTCACAGTCGTTATATATCGTACATCACAATTCGTCAAGCTTTGCGCCGATATCGGTCGTAGCGCGCTATTTAAATGGATCTCAATCCGTAATTTAAATTCATAAATTTCACGCGCGCACGCAAAATAATGTCCATACGTGCTGGCTGCATGCGCTGTCGGGTTAAGTGACCATTAGCCCTCCGGGCTTCCCCACCCTTGATTCATCTTTCTCCACACTTGTATACGTGACAGAAGGTAATTTATTCAGAAGCGTCATAATTGCGATATCGCATGCATTGCCATTGCAGCGAATCAGCGAATCAACGATTGCTACACTCTGCCACAGCAACCGCACTATTGCCGCTGAAATTGCAAAACTGCAATTGTAGATTAATCCCCCCCCCCCGCTCACCCCGTTAACTGTCTACTTTCTCTCATTCACCCTTTCTCCTCCATCCCTTTTCACGAGTCGCGCTGCACGAATGCGCCGAATGAAAGAGAGAAACATGAGCGGAAATATAAATTCACATCCGTTTCCTAGAGAGTTATTATGCTCGGCGATGGCTATCGTTTATCATTCGCGGACCATTTTTCGAGTGATCCACATGACCTAAGCTGCAATCTTACTACAGAAATGGAAAACTATTGTTAATAAAGATTTATGATTATCGTATCGCTATGAACATATTTTTTTTTTTCAGTAGGAAACACTTTTCATTGGTAATGAAAGTAAGTAAAAGTTTGAATATAGTTTCTGGATTACTATATATTTTGTGGTAAATATATAGTGAAGTATGAGCTGTAATGAGGTTTTCAATAATCGGCTCGGAGCTTCCAATCTGGGGTTATTTGAAGTTGGAAAGCTTGAAAGTTGAAAAAGTTTAGATTTTGAAGCATCAAAGTTCTAATACAATGAATTTCAAAAAGTGGAAATTCAAGATTTAATTTTTAATATACACTAATGAAAGCTCTAACTTTATTCTAGCTTTAGTCTTCATTTATTACAGTAATACATTAATATTAATATTATTTAGAATGAAAATTGAATTAGTCATACATTAACTAGATTAAACTGAGCTTTCGTTGTTTCCAACTGAATTCCATTTCATAACGCTTGGCTGCGTTGCGAAGGTTGTAGCTAATATTCATTTCCGTGTGCATCAACACTGAAAAATGGATCATTATTATAATTGTGTCTAAACAAGCAAAACACAACACATTTTCAAAAAGCATTCTTCTTCATTCTTCAGTCACTCTGATAATACCAGTATTAATACATTTTTCACGGTACATTTGAGTTGAAATTTAAAATTATATATAAAAGCGATAAGTAGCTTCTGTCACTTTATAAAACGCAGCATGAAGAACGGAAGAAGGAACGGGAGAATTTCACTCTCAAGAAGAACAAAATGTTACGTAAATCTCTACAAGTAGAGTGGACGTTGAAGATTTCAGAAAACCGGAAGTGCATGAAAATTGCTGGAGGAGATAATAAGACTGTGACAGTGGAAAGGAGTCGTAATCGCAGGGGGAGCGAGGCTTTCGTTTCTAGAGTTCCAGGAACATTTGGACTCGGATCTACCCTCAATATGACTCTGAAAGGGTCCACTTACAACTTTACAAGGATTTTTCTTCGGACCGCAAGGCAAACCACCATATCGTCATTCCCTATCCTTCCACGTCCTACGGGTCCAGAGGAATAAAAAGATTCGAACTCTCGTAAAGTGTCATTAAGTTCGTTGAACGAACATAGCCATTGCGAAAGGTGAAGATAAAGTTCCAGTAGTTCCCGGGAGTCCTTCTCTTTAGTTAAAAGTTAATACTCCTTAAGTACTCGGTACGAAGGGAATACTGAAATTGCATGCCGCGTATAAGTATGCACTGCTAGTTAAACTTTTCTTGTACGGGAAATTTTCAGTTTTCTGCAAAATTAAAGACCTGTGAGCAAAGGATTTAAGGAAAACTACAGACTTACATATTTTCCTCTTTTTTTGCTCTTTTTTTCCTCTTTGTTTGAACTTGGTGGATTCTATCCGATAGACTTGATATTATTTTTTAAATTTGTCGCAACTATAAGTACTTTATTTATACATATACTTTGGATGTTAGAAACTTCGGTTCTAAGTATATGTGAGATAATTTTGTCGTACAAATTATCCTAATCTTTACCTGTCGGCAAGACTTTAACCGGAATGGTAAATAGAGGAAGGATTACACACATGAATCCATAAATATCTATTTCAGTGAGAGAAGGTACAGAATTCCCAGCGACTAATTCCGCTCTAACTTATGCAGAAACTTATAATTGGCACCGGTTGAATTCGTTCATTTACTACACTTAGTCTTGCTAATGAATGAATAAAGAACTGTAGAGTTTCTGATTGTGAGAAACTTTGCCCGGAATCACTGCCCCGATGAAATTGCTGAGGGTGTATATTTTCACTGTTATTCTCACTATTATCTTCAATTATTTTTCAATAGAGAATACGGATTAAATATTTAAGAAATGTTCAATTCTTGTAATTATTTTCAAGGGAAATTAAACGAGGAGTTATTATTACCTGAAGTTCTGGATTGCCAAACAATCAAAATAACCGGCTTAATTCTCCTTTCTTCTTTACTAAAGACTAACTTTGCAAACGAGAACAATAGGAACGTGTTGACAATTTGAAATTCGAGAGGACTTTGTGCACGTACAAACAGTAGAAATAAATATCAAAGTTTATCGCTATGGTCGTTTTCAGTTTCGAGGTTCTTTTCTTCTTTTGTGTACTTCGATAAGTACATCACTCGAAAGAGACAGAAAGGGAAGAAAGAAGAATGGCAAGATCGAAGAAAAAGCGGATAAGAGCGTGATTTTCTCACCTATCTTTCTTTTTTTTTTCTTATATTTTTTTCGTTTTTTCGTGCGAATCCAGTTCACATCCTCCTCGCCTCGGTCGAACGCGTATGGCATCCCGTTGGCATCGAGCCGTAATAAATTTTCTACACGTACACTCACTCCGATAAAATATATGTCTGTATTTTGTGAATGTGGACAACGTTGACCAAAAGGTTATCAGGTTCGCGCCTGGTTATTTTTCTTTGCCAGCCTGCGAGTAGAATTTTTCAAATTCTCTTTTATCATCAGATACTGAGCAACAGGGTATAGAATAGAAAGTATGAAAAACGTAAAACAATTACATTAAATAAAATTATCGTTTCCTGAGAGTTTACATAATTCTAAATCCTTAATTAAAAAATTGTTATTAACATTCTTCAACGAACGAAGCTTTCTTAGCTCTTAGTTTGTTCTGAACAAAGCTTTTGCAAGTTTACTGCTCTTGAATAAAGCTTTCACGAGTCCTTTGTTCTTCTTTGTAAATCTTTTCGAGAAAAAGGTTTCAAGTTTCGAAAAGAGTGTGTGCATTTGGAATATGAAAAGAATTATCTTTACCTTTCACATAATACTAATAATAATAATAATAATAATTTTAAAAGGAAAGGAAAAAGGTCATCTTGGTTTAGAAATCTTAAAATTTCAATGTGTTTGTATATATTTATGAAATGTTTTCAGGTTCAATAGATCGAAATTCAAGCGCTATTAAATTGGAAGCAATTAACTGAAATTGTTCTGAAATGGGGAAAATGTCAATGTTTGAGTGCATTTAATTTCGAAACTCTAAAGCATGAAACATTCTGGTTTCAGAGCTTTCAAATTAAATTTACGCATCTATGTTAAAATTTGCACAATAAATGACTCTTTATTTACAATACAAAACAACGATCAATAAATGAAAATCACTTTCATAAAATCCATTTGAAAATAACATCGTGCATTCAATTTTTCTTATTCTTTCTTACACGATCATATCGGCATATCTCTGGCAGACTGACTTAAAGAACAATGATGAGCCAACTTTATTCGACATGGCAAGGAAAGAAAATAAAAGAGGTGGAATTCGGAACTGAAGAAGAAGTAGGTTCGAGGAAAATGTATAAATGTAAATTGTAGAGACCAAACGTCGTCGAGAACGTCGACCAACTTGCGGAGTCGCGGGTGCCAGAAAATCGTGGAGTAAAAAGCAGACGATTCGATGAATAATACATTTTACGGTCGCCCAGCGATACATTATGTCAAAGCAGTGCCTATGTCATGGTAAATGATAATGTCGCATTTAGAATCTGAGAAGCAAAGACGAGAAAGAACGAGGAAGAACTCATGTAGCTGAAAACACAAACTATAATGTAACGGAGACGCTGATGGAGTCAGCCTGATTGCATATATTTCTATTCATCTTCATAATTCTGCCATTTTCTCGCTCTTTCATAATAAAATGCAAAAAAGAATTCAACAAACGATGCTCATGAAATATTATTCAGAGACTGACCACAAGAAATGAATGAAGAACGCATAAATAGAAGGATTACTCGTTCCTGGTAACGTTATCCTTGAGTTGCAGAATGTATGCATATGCTTCGAGAAATCCTTTTTCAAAACGTATGATTGAATTTATCGGAAGAACGCGAGGGGACGCAGCGGATTATGGGTACCATGATTTCAAGTCTGAGTCTAGACCACTCGAAACAACCCCTTGGAGGGATGTTTACCCTTAGAATAAGGGTGCTGCCTGATCGATCGTGGGTCTGGATAACGTATGACAAGTATCCACCGTATCTTTGCATATATATCGCATTTTATTTGTTCAAAATTGCCTAGAATCTAGTTCTCAAAATTTGCTTTTCCTAAAACGATAGTATTCGATATTGTCGTCGATTCTTATCACCTTCTTGAAATTTTCAGTCACATTTACAACATAAAGTTGGTTCTACCATTTAATTCATCCCCCAATGCATTGGTGTGAACCGTAAATTCGCTTCTTTCTATTCATGACTGGGGTTACGACGAAATTGTAGTCGGGAGGGAAAAAGAAGTGCACTTGCGTGCATTGCTATTGCCATCGCAGGAAGGGAGGGGTTGAAAGGACTGTATAAGAAGTAGGGAGAAAAAGAGGAGAAATGAGAAAGAAAAAAGGATAAAGGATAAAGGAGAAAGGAAAAAGGATGAAGGAGAAAGGAAAAAGGATAAAGGAGAAAGCAAAAAAAGGGAAAATTAGGGGGAGGAGAGAGAATTCGTGGCACGTCTTCTTCTTTCAAGACACGTGGCGGGCTTTTGAAATGCTTTCGCATATCCATACACGTAATACTATTGCTCTGTCGCATTTTGTAGTCTCTTTTTGCTGGAGGCGAAAAGGAGTGTCACCAGGAATGCTCCTTCCTCGACACTAAACACGTGTCAGAGACAGGTATGCGCGTGTCTCTGCCCCAGAGGGCGGTTTCCATCTCAAGAAGGCATGTGACCTAGTTTTCAAGTGAGGAAGGGTTAAAGATGGTATGTATGACATGTAGAATCGCGACAAGCAAATATATGCAAACAAAAGTCAGAGAAGAGTTTATAATTCAATTGCATCGCGGTTCAGATGTTTCAGAGGAAATTAAATTCAAACTATAAAATCAAATGTAAATTCAAATGTAAATTCAAATTCTCCTGTAATGTGTAACATCAAAGTGTGCCTTGAATTAAAATTGTTCGGAACATTGAATCGGATTGATTCAGTAACCACGATTTGCATTCACTTGCAGTGATTTGTATTTACTGGCAATCATTTGTAATCACACGCAATCGTAGAATTGGTGTGCACAGGGAAATTCGGTGTTGTGTAGCAGTTGACACGCGGACAAATGACAACGAGAATAAACACTGGCGTCGAAAATCTCACGGTGCCATACATATTTATAAATGACTAGCAGAAATTCACCCGACGTTGCTCGGGATTTTATAAGGGATTTCAAGTGACTGGAGATTTTTGGTAGTTTAAAAAACGTTATAGATTTTATAGAATTTCAAGGGGTGAAAAGACTCATATACATGAAAAAACTTAGAGAAATCGAATAGAAGGAAAATAGGTTTAATTTATGAGCAGGGTCTACGAAGGCTGACCTGAGATGGTATTTACTACTGTCAGACGTCTGACCTTACTCGCGGTTACTACTGATGAAAGGTATTACACATATATGAGACCAGAGGATGAAATAGGAATTCTGGCATTATTCGAGCGTCAGAGAATAGAAAATGAATTCCTAGTAATTAATTACTGGTCTTTACTTTTGTATTGTTTGTTAGCTATTGACTTTTGAAATCCAATACTTGTGCAAACGAGCAATCGATTCTAAAAAAGAGTGAAAATTATTTTCATGAAAGCGAGTAAGCTACGATAGCGATCAAAATTACATGTCTATATTTCTCCAGGGACGAGACTGCTGCAGTATTGCAGTGGATTCGTATGGAGAGGATATTTCACCAGCAACAAGAGTAGTAATCGCTTCTCTGTCCACTATCGCATGATACAAAGGCGCACCGGATAGCGGATAGGTATGCACGTACAAATGTGGTGTATCATGTCCAGCAGAGTAGGGGATGGAAGTTGGAAACGGGGGTGGAGAGGTCAACCGGACCACGGAGAATATAGAAGATGGAGACAATAACGCTTGTGGCTAGTTGCAAGGTGGTGGTCTAAAGAGCGAGGAGGGACTATCGGCTTTGTGTCAGGCTCAGGCTCAGACATACATGGAAGGTGGAAGATAGAAGGTAGAAGGTAGAAGGTGCAAGGCCGGGCACTGGTCTTTAGTTTACCGGCGACGAACGATAAATTCCTCCGTTTGTAGTCACAACTCTCGTGCCTTATTCTCTTCCGCCCTCACCTTTTCCTTCCGAGTTCTCATCTTCCTTTCCTGCCAACCTCTCCATCCTTGCCATCCTAGACAGGATCCACTGAACTTCGGTCCAGTTTCATGGGGAGGAGGTTGAGTGGCTTTTCTTCTTTTTCTTGAGGTGGATTGTGGATTCTTCGCGTCCTTTCCTCAGTCCCCTCACGTGCGCAAAGTCAAAGAAGAAGGAACAGAACCCCTTTCCACCAAATCCTGTTTACAAAGAACTTACGTACCCGGAAGTTTGTCAAGAGATAGGTGTAATGTATTAAATATTGAGCACCGCGGATTAAGGAGACGAATTAAATATGTAGTCAGTAGATTCGACTACAAAAGGGGTTTTGTTTCAGTCTTTCTCGGTTGAAACATCGGAGACGGAGAATAAGTATTGACATAGACAAATTCGCAAGATTTGAGTTGAGAGAAAGAGCAAATGGAAAGCTTAGCGTTCTGTGATACATTCTTTAAACAGAGACTGTTTTTTTCTTTTTCTCTTTGAGTTTTTCCAGCTTTCAGAATATTGTGGAAGATTATTATTTTATTTTTCCGGAAGATATAAAACAGTTGGAAGTGAGTTGAAATAGGGATATTTCCGAGTGAAGTTAGGTCGAGATTAGTTCCACAAGTCATAAGTCATGAGCAGTCATAAATCATATTCATAAGTTGTAAATCATAAGTAATCGTGACTGACAAAACTAACAGAACTAATCAATCTCACTAATAAATCACAATGTTGAAACAATCCCGATAAGGATATCCGTTGTCGTTTAGCTTGGCTGCATTTACAAACTTTTTTTTTTAATATAGAACGATTCAATTGCATTATTAATGTATCTTTTATCAGTTTACATGTATTTATTATTCAATGAGTAAACAGAATTAGCAGGGACAATAATAGTCGAATCCCAATCGAAACTAATGACATATGAGTGATGCATAATGTTTCAATCAGAGTGGAACTTGAATTTGATTGTCGTATATCAATTAACCAAAGAACTCAACTCCATTAGGGTAGTTACTGTTTTCATCAAACCACACGTTTCATTTGGTAATACAATTTCTGTATAAATACATACATCGACTTAATGCATGTCATGCGGACATAAAGTACATTATTGACATTTATTTACTCCGTGTAAAAATTAACATTTGTACGATAAATGCTGCGTTTACATTTAGCAAGCTGATAATCATTTATATTCTAAAATGGTATTTTTTGAATCAGGGCGAAGTCGCCCATCTTGGAGACAGAAATTTATAATACCTGCCGCAGAAGTAAAAACTTGTTTCGAGGTTTAATTCGTTTTCAAGATTTATGAAGAAAGTTTGTTCGCTGCTCTGAGTTACCGCACAATTATCTCTTGAAGTAACGAAGTGTAAATATCTGCTCGCTCCAGCATATCGTGTCGACGTGAAAAGCCTAATTTGAAAATTTTTCCTTTTTAAAAGCTATTTATTTCTCCGTGTACTATCTCCATTCTTCAAGTATAAAACATTTCTTCAAAACCAGACGTTTCTTTATTTTCATGCCACATTTGTACTTTACAGTAAGCAAGACGAAAAAGAAGTCTTATAAATACTAATAAAACTCCTCTTTTAAACTGAGCGGCAATTTTCTTTCTGGTTTCTTTTTGGACAGAATAAATCGAGTCTGGGAGACGATTAACCGTTTTATCGATCGAGGTTGGCGTTTAAATCGGGCGTGCATTTTCCGTGGTAAACTCAGACTCACCCGCATCCTTTCTTCATACTTCCTTCCTCCCTGTCCTCCATCTCGCCACTTAAACGAGCCAAGATCCTGCGAAACCCAAAGGGACCGCGATGCCACGTCGGTTTACAAAAGCGAGCAACCATGTTAGTTCCGTAAGAAATCCGTCAGCTCTGGGTAAAATCCTGGCAAGGAGGGATCTCACAGTATAAAGAATGACGTGAGGCACCACCCGCGTTTTCAAACAAAAAGGCAGATTATCCTTAGAGGGACAGCCGCCCCCTACAAATAGATCAAGAATTCTATAAAGGAGATTCTCTGCCTCCCTTGGAATCTTAAATATTTTATGAACTGGCTGCATGGATTTCAGACCTCTACTTTTTGTTCTAAACATAATACAATCTTTCCAAATTAAACAATTATAGAATTTACTATAGAATTTATACTATTATAGATTTAATATTCGTATAATCCTTTCTCGAAATTTGAAGGTCAATCTCGCTTCCGCTTCTATAGTTCCACTAAACATTTATTCAATTGGGCGGAATGGGCGAACAAATTAAATCGCGAGGCAATAATTTCGTTACCTGATTTAATTATGTTTAACTGAAACAGTTTCCTGCACAATGCTAAATTTTGCTAAATTCATTCCTCCCTCTTCAGAAAATATATCCCTGCAGGAGAGAGAAGTACTGTACTGAATTCTTATATATATTTACCATACAAAATATGTAAAAATCAGAAGGTAAACAATAGAACAATCTCATCTCCAATGATTTCAACGATCTTAATATGGATTTAGGAAAAGATTGAAAGATTCTAAGATAATTCATGCGCGATTTGAAAATGTTTCAAGGAATTTTGATCGATTTTCATGGGATTTGAAAGATCTTAAGAATTCCAAGTATAAAAGAATTTTACAGGAACTCCAAGGATATCTAGGGTGACAAACGATTTTAGGGGCCATAAAGTTCTTCTTGAACCTTCCCCCTAAAAGCGATACATAATATATGAACGACCCCAAATGTTAATTCAGGCTTGAAAAAAGAAAAACATTCTCTTGCCATCTGAAATTGGAAAGTTGTAAAACATAATAATTATAAGCAAACGTTTTTACCGTGTTGGTTATCTACACCAAGAATCTACACTACAAATTATAAATCATGAACATTTCTGCTCCCGCAAACCCTCCTGAATTCCGCCTTTAATCTCTATCATTTCCATACAGCTCCGAAGAATTCCTATTAGGGTTATCCATTCTCGATGCTGATCGTGACTGTGCACAAGGTACAATCAACTGGTCGGGCTGCGAGCGAACAACCCTCGTTACGCCCACCAGATATCCGGTTCCGGGTTAAAGGCCACTGGACTCAAGCTCGAGTCCAAGGCCTTGAGTCGAGCATCGGCGTGCACGATCTTGGATGCAGAAATGGAGAGGGTGGCATTGGAAAGGGTGGCATTGGAGAGGGTACCATTTAGGGGGTGCGAGAGGGTTTTCGGATAGAAAGGGTACAAGAGAGAGAGAGAGAGCGTGCTCTCGGGGGCTAAGTGTGATTAACCGCCCTTATGCTCCTCCGCAGTGCGGACGTGCACCGTTGGCTTAGAGTATTCCGGGTTTGTGGAAAGGGTCGAAGGTTATCTGGGCGTCTTCTGGTTCGTATGCAGCCCCTCGTCCATGCCAGTACGTGACCTTGGGTATAAACTTACACGAAACCTTAAGGTTGCACCAAAGCTGCTATGCCGGCCGCCCTGAGGCTCTCGATAGACGAGCTATTAGACGCGGAAAGGGAATTCGCTTGGATGGAAATCATTTGCTGAAACTCCGTATATGCTAATCCCGCACTCGGGACACGCGATCGGATTTACAACCCCTTTCGAAGAGAAAATTGTTAATCCAGCTCTGCTTGTAACAGAAAACACTCCCGAGGGACGCACTTACTTTAGCGACAAAAACAATCTGAAATAAGAGCCGTGTGAAAACTTTCATCGGTAGAGCTTACGGAATTTTTCGAGCTGATGTGAAAATTGATATTTGCATGTAATTGGTCTATAAAATTCTAGTGTCTGCTAAAAATTGGAGAGACACGCTTTTATTATCATGAAGAAAGTACATAATTAATGTTGCTTTATATATAGAGGATAAACTACAAAAGACGGGTAATTAATTCTGCTGGTGGACTGCGATAATTCTGGTGCAAGAAAAAAATAGTGTACACGTAGCAAAACATGTTTTTTAATTCTCACCGGAGAATTTTTTTCCAGCGGTGGCGAGCAGATTGCCCTGGAGAAAATTTTTCTTTCCACGAGAGTAAATTTGGAACATAAAAAAAGGTGAATCTGTTAAGCGAAGCGAATATTTTTCTGTTGGCATATGATTCTTTGTACTTTCTAATAAACATCTCTCGGTGAATTGAACTGATAAGCATCATGCTGTCTTTCTAGCTTGAAATTGAAAGTTTTCAAAGGGAACATTTCAAGGTACTTCGAATGCAACATGCAAGAGTTTAGATAGCCGTAAAGATGGTACAGAAAAAAAGGGAAAATATAGCGAATCTCCTTTAAGTGCAGTATAGCGAAAAATGTTTCGCGTCTTTGAAGATCCGCACATCAGCAGAGGTATCGAGAATACTTGCAGGGAAGCGAAAATTTTTCAAGGGAAAAAATCGCACAGAGGGAGAGAGAGAGAGAGAAGAGGAGCGAATACGAGTTTGGGACGTTAAAGTAGGGGTGAGTTTCAGGGGGTTGAAAGAGGAAGGAAGCCTTCTCGATTTCCTAGACCGAATCTTCAATGCCTGTACAATTCCATCGATATCTCTAGCGAATTTCAGTCGAGATAAGATATCCAGCCTGCCGGGATATCTCGAGGGCTCGCCAAGTATAATCCAAAGGGGTGGGTCGGAAAAGAGGAAGTTTGCGAAGTGAATCCCGGATCGAGAGGTTGTCGTCGAGTGGCGTGGAACGCATCACCTCCAGAATGCATTAGTGTCACTTAAACACGCGCGATATAAGCCGCACAATGTCTAGATTCCTATATATCTCTATACAGTGTATATATATGTATATATATAGTATATACAGTTCTTTTAAATTTCAGAAAACTTCAAAATCAGGATTTATCTGGCTCTTGTTAAGACAGAATGAAAATAGACTCGTTTATAAGTGGCGTTAAATGTTACAGATTAATCTTGCGTGAACTAGGTTTCTGTGTGGCGTTTATCTTCCTCTTCACTGAATTACTTTCGTCAATCTCCTATCTTTCTATTCCGCCTACAAATGCGGTGACAATCACGACTCGACACATTCCTTCGAATCTAGAGCCTCCCATACATTTCTGCTGAATCTGTAAATTATTCTCATGATTTTCAAATTTCTATTATTTAAAGCCACATCAGAAACTTTTTCCAGATCCTTTTTCACAGAAAATAATATATCGAAAGCAAATAGAAGTAATTTTATAGTGTACGAATCTTTTATGAACGAAAAAGAATTTCAATATTTTCGCGTAGACCTTGTGATTTGAATGAGATAGGATTCTTTATTCGATTCAATTTCACCTGGGAATAATGGTTTACGATTTCTGCTTTTACAACCATGAAAATTGAATTTCTCCTTCCTTGGGTACCAAGAATGATAAGACTAATAAAAAGCACGTAAAATCACATTTCGATAAGCGGGGGAACTAAGATCAGTGAATTATTTATTCGAATTCACACATCTTTCATTTCTTCAATATTAACTAAGAATGAAACTGAAATTAAATTAATTTTAGCACTTAATGAAAACATTGAAAATCACTTGTGTCTGACTGAAAACGTGTTTTCTACTTACTGAAATTCCTATGTCAAGCAAGTAGTTAAATTAGTAGAGCAAGTAGTTTTTGGTCAGACATGCTAATCTTAATGAGTCGAATGGAAAATTGACTATTGAATCAATGAATTTTCAATATTCCCCTGGAAATTTTACTTTATCGATTTTACTCGAGTTAAAGAAATTTTTTCCTTCCCTTTCCCACTTAAGCTTTCAGCCTGTCTCGTGCTTATATCGCCTAAAGGTATCATCTCTTATCCGCCGACTCCCTTTATTCTCATCCTTGCCAGCGGTATCAGATACCCTAGGTACATATGTACTACCTTCTCACATATTTTGACATTGCCAAAGGCGGAATAATTTTTCTAGCGCTTGTAGGATTTCTCTATGTATATGTATATGTATTCGCATAAAAACCTAAAAGTACAAAAAAAGAATCAAAGGAATTTCGACGTATATGTATGCACGATGTCTAACTGGCGAACGAGGATATTTTTCATGCTGCCTTGCTTTTCGCTCGATACTTATTTTCGATACGCGTCAAGCACGAAACGAAGTTTCCGCTCGCATCAGTAAAACGGTGAAAGTATTGACTATTCTCTGTAAACGAATCACGGAGACAGTATATATAGGAAAAACAAAAAAAAATTATTGCATCAGAGTGTGACCTCCTTTCAGGAAAGAGAAATATTTTCCTCGAAATAAATACTGCATTGAATCTAGTTGACAGAAGCGATTGTCACGTTTGGCATTACCCATTTCGGGAGAACTTGAATTCTAATTTTTATTTTCTACAGCGAAAAACGCTTTGGCACAGCACTACTGTCCTGCACTTGGCTCCGGAAGTTCAAGCAGACTGCAATTTATCAAGTCGAAATGCCTCAGAAATCTGGAAAGAAGAAATTATTGGGACTTGGAGCCAAGTTCCCTGGTGACCCAACTTGTATTACCCATCCCGGGGATTTGTCCACATATTCGTATCTATCGATTACATAAAATTCTAATACGAGATAAACTTGACTTATATCCTCAGCATTGACTTTGCATTCAAAATTCCGCTAAGCGGATCATATTAAGCTTGCAGTCTCGATTTCAAGCGTACGGTAAACTACAAATGCAGTACAATCAATACATTCATCGAATTGTTATAAATGTGTATAACTATTGCACAAATATTGCAAATTGTTAAAGTTGCGAGGAATAAAAGATAAGGTGTATTTATAAATTAAATATATAAATTAAATATATAAATTAAATATTTAAATTAAATGTGCAGATGAGATTTTCTTAGCAGTGACTGTTTGCACTCTGAGCAATTGGGCATGTACCCAATTCCTTAAAAATGAACGGCACGTGCTTCCTGGTCATTATAAATAACTGTATTTGGAATAGAAAGAAGCGGAAGAAGAAAATAAAGAAAAGGAAAAACAACATGGAGGAAAAGAGGTTGAGGAGCGAATACAAGTGCGCATTATCGAAGTCTCCAGTTGTTCGCCGCTATGGTCGCGATCCCAAAGCGAAGCAGAACTTTTTAATCTGTGGAACTTTGAGATCCACCGTTGGTTTCCATCGTCGTACCTCTTCCCGGTGGTTTTCAAAAGTACTACCAACTTTTCGTGCTGTTAAACCGCATATGCATGGGGAAACCATTCCATGCTTGACAATGAAATGAATAACGTTCACATAACAAGATCCTTCGTGAAATCGGTCCAAATTCTGCTTGTAAAAATGCTCGAGAATCAGATTAAAGCTCTTCAGATGGAAAATATGCAAACTTAATGAGTGATGCAAAGGATAAAAACATCATCCTTTGCATTTTTACCACAACATTTTTTTTGCAAGAAAATAAGCTGTATAAAGTCGAGTAATGGAAATAAAATTGCTTGTCAATATCGTTCCCAGAAATTTGCATATATTGAAGTAAAAATAACAACCTTCTAAGAATATGCCCAGCCTTATATACCTTTACTACTTTATTTTTACTCGTAAAGCCAAATTATGTTTGTCGCCGTGTAAAATGAGTAATAAGTTATGGTCGATACGCTATCCTGAAGCAAGACCTCGCAGGAAAGCTCGAAAAACACGAGGCTTAAATTGCTTTCACAGTTTCAACACAGGTATCAACGCTGCACATAGAAAGCTATAAATATATGTACATATCTATTGCAACTATAGCATATAGCTACGGTATTTCGTTGTCCGAAATTATCGGTTTTACGTTCAGCCTGACAAACTGAGCGGCAGTAAAATTAAATTGTTACTGTACCACGTAAGTAAAGAGAATACTGCATAAAGGGACGTTAGCATAATATGAATATATGATAGTTGATTTAGAAGTACGAAATTCAGAAATGCAGTGTCGACTTTCCAAAATTTGGTTACAAGTGATCCAATTTACTATGATGTAATGTTTCATCTAGATTTACGTTACGAGTTTATTCGTTTTACGTTTCATGCTGCAACTTTTACACAAATTTTCGAAACGACATGAATTTCAAAGTTTCACAACATCCTGAGTTAAATTGAAAATATATCCCGATTTTACCATTTTCTCCATTTTTACTGTGAATTAGTAGTTTTTAACTAATTGAGAGAGTATCCGGGTAAAAGTTGGTAAAGAAAAGTTCAGTAGATGCAAGAACAGGAGAGAAAAGAAGGTTGAATTAACAAGATCTATTTCCTGAGCGTACCAATTACAGAAAGTCATTTGTTCGGATCAGATGCCGATATCACTCAACTAGTTGCTCGTATCGTCTTGACTTGTGATCAAAAGAAGATCGATCCATCTAAAAGTAAGTGATTGAGCCTTGAAAGTAAGAACTAGAAATAGGATGTGGAAGAGAACAAGGAAGAGGGATTTAAAAGAACCAAGAAAGCATTTTATTATTAGAGAAAGGTCTGAGGTGGCGATATCGTGCAGATCTGCGGAAATAAAATGCTGAATCGGAACAAGCTTATCTATAATGAAACGCGGTCATTGTCGTAAAGGGCAATAAGGTACTGGCGTGTAAGTTGAGTTTAGCTTGTGTGAGAAGAGAATAAAAAAAAGCTGGTTCCTTTAATGGGAATGAAGAGAACAAGCGGTCTTTATAACACGATTTTTCAATTGGAATCCTTTATAGACGATAAACTTCATGCTTCATCTACAGAAATTCAATCTTTTGTATTTCTATCAAGGAAAATAAATTTCTTTTATATTTCTCTTCAAATAATAGTAATAATTGCTTTCCAAACACATATATAATATTTTGTACTCACCAAAGTGGCGAAACTCCTGGTTTCCTAAAACATAAAAAGAAAACGGTGTTAAATTATTATTCACAGTGATAACTTGCTAATTTCTCTTTGTTATCTGGCTTTCAATGAGAATAAATGAAAACGAGTAAAAAGGTAAAGATAACTTGAAATTGGCACAGGATGAGTACAATTTGCTGAGGTACAAAAGACGCTTCATACTTTTAATTGATGTTTTTGCGGTCTCTCATATTATTCTACTCGCGTCGATTCATCGCCGATAAAATTTTCCCGCGTGCCTTATGCTTTGATCAGTAATATAAGCGGCATTCCTAGTTTATGGATCGTTGAGTTGATGGAAACTGGGCTTAACGAGCGAACGACAGAGAATTCAAATTTTACTGTAGAGTAGATAGAAGACCCAAAATGGTTAACCTTTCGGACCTCTCTTCTGGATTCTATATCCCTCCGGGACTAATCTGCTTTATCCAAATAGCACCCCTCCATTCACCCCTAACTAGCACATTTGACCTTCTCCCCATTTGTCGACCAGACTCTATGTGTTAAACTTTCACCTTAATTAATTAGGGCGATTAGGTTTGCGAACACTGTTTAACTAACTGAAATGTAGTCCAACTTATGGAGATCAGTAAAAGTCGTGCTCTAATTGGTACAAATGGGGAATGATGAATTATTATTATTATGGAGTTCATGTGATTTCTTTCAATCTGACTGAATTGGTACTAATAATTAATATAAAAAGTGTTTCACTTTAGTGGAATATAAACCGAAAGTTAGAAAGTACGTGGAAACGAACCAAAAATAAAGGAAATGGTAAAAAATGGACGTTTCAAATAAAAATAACAATAAAATAGATAGGAAAATAGAAAGGAAGCCACTTGTTATATGTATAGATACTAGAATAAATAAAAGTACAAGCAATAACGGAAAATGCAAAACGATGCTTCTGGGAAAAATATGTGATAAGTATTGAATTTTTTTAGACTTGAATCCTCTTCAGTCTCTTGACTTTTTTTCAGGAATGCAAGTCACAGTCGTGGTCGACAATCACCTATCGCCATTTACAAAAATCCAAATGGAAGAACCCTTGTACCTTTCTCGTACTCGATATCCTGAAGTCGACGTGTAGCATGACGACGTCGTCGACTTTGTCTGGATTCCTTGATCCTAGTAACGTGATCCGAGTGTAGGATTACAAGCAAAGGGTAAAGCGTGGCATTCCATTTGGAGGGGGTATAGAGTATAAGGGGGTGGGAAGATCAAGTGAGGAGGATCAAACCTTCCCGAAATGCTCTCGGAAAATGGAAAATCGACGAACCGCAACAGAGTCGTTCGCCACAGAGCAATCATAATTGAAAGTGCAGTGTACATTCCTTGATATAATTCGCTAAATTGAAATAAAACTATATCGAAGCGTAATCAAAGGAAATGCAATATGTGTTAATGTATCCAACTCACAGAGAATTTCCACTCTCAGTTTTACAACCTTGCGACATATTCTGTCACAATTTACCCGAGTTGTATCACTTCTACTATATTTTGCGTATATATATATATATATATATATATATATA
>UCOH01000041.1:0-75445 GCA_900474275.1 Synergus japonicus
ATATATATATATATATATATATATATATAATATGAAAATAGTGTGTTGGCTAAACTCTTATTTTTTTAATACGGAGTGACCCAAAGATTACAGCTTTCTAATATATGAAAAGTATATAAAGAACTAGAAGAAAGAAATGGGAAGAAGTGACACTTGGCAGTGATATTCAATTCAAACATTGCAAAAATTTTAATGAAAAAAATAAATACTCTTAAAACTAGTCTTCTCGCTCAGTATGGCATTGCGGATAATTTCCGTCAGTTTGTAACTTTATGACCACTTTTTGTATCCATTTTAAATTTCCCTCCGCAACTTTTGTATAGACAGAATACGTGAAACTGTCACAGGTTTTATAGGCAGCATTCGATTGTGCGGAATCAAGCCCAAGACTAACAATTCCTCGTAGAAAATATAATTCCCTTTTTCTGAATACCAATCCGCCACCACTGTCGCCATCGCAAACTGCAGAACCTGAAAAAAATGAAAATTGTAGTTTTAGATATTTGATAACGTAGTCTGGATTATTTTAAGTGAAATCTAAAAAATTATAATTATATGTATTGATACAGAAATGAAACATTTTCTCACCGTTTCTATAGCCAGCGCAAAATTTATCAGCGGTGATGAAACGTGCATTATTCATAGTTGCGCTGTTTTCACACACGTCTTTTGAAACATAAGGAACAGAAATAAATTTTAAAACGGCACTAGTACTTCCCGTTTCGGTCCTTCCAAATCCAGGAACCCTTCCAAAATCTCCAGGTGTTAAATCTTCATGGTATGCATTTGGATCTAAACAGACTGGCATTAATAGAGCGGAAAGCTTGAAAGGTTTTTCCACTTGCAACAACGCAATGTCGTTAGCGTACAGTCCCTGAGCTCCCCTATATGTGCAGATAACATAGACGTTCTTTACCTGAAAAAATTCTCACATTAGTAATGCAGAATCATTTTTTAAATCCTCACTATATTTTTAATTTGCATTGTGGAAAAACACCTGTCTTCTTTTAGTGTATGGTGAAGGAATGTCATAATTTTGGAAGATGTTACCAGTTGCGACATAAAATAAGGAAGCAGGAAATGGTCGATTATTACTATCGTCGTATACGCAATGTGCTGCTGTCACTAATAAGTCTTCCCGAATAATTGAAGCACCGCATAAAAATTCCTTTTCACTACTTCCAACATTTTGTTTATACAAAGTCGCATGCCACGGAAATTCTGAGACCTTTGCCGTTTGCCCATTGACAATAAGCGTTTCTGCATTTGATGCGACGACTAAACCGCAATCTGAAACATGCGCATTTATTAAGGGCATGTGATACTTTACATGCCCTTAACTAAAGACTAAATTTTTAAATTTTGGTCTTGAAGTTCAATAAATTCTGTATAAAATTCTAGTCTTGTTTTTTTTCGATTGGTCAAAAATAACGTTAAAGTGAATTATCCTTAAGACAAGACAGAAAAAACAATAGTACGAAAAGCGATATTTAAAACGAATCATTCTACCTGTAATAGAGATAATTCACAACACCTTAAACACAGTAAAAGAATATTTTATTTTAATTTTACATCATTATAACGAGAAATCAATTACAACAATAGGAACTGGTATGCAAAGTTACAAATTCCGTCTTCAAACATAAACTGGTAAGGTATTTGACTGGTAAATGTATTTGAATTCAATTTAAAGAGTATGAGGGATTCTAATTCTAGTTACAATCAGCATACGTTAGATTTAATTTTCGATCTACTTTATATAAAATATAGTTTTTTATCTACAGGCAATTAGCTAAAAACATTTGGTACAGAGACCGAGGTATGTATTTGTATTATACACTATCAATTAAAAAAATTATATTAATATAACAACTATAAAAATTGTTCTATGTGTTTTGTGGTGTGTGTTATCTCTACTTATTTCGGATTTACTTGAGCATATAAAAAACATGGAATTTTTTGAATAAAATACAAATTGCATTAACTTGACTTTTCAAGAGCTAAAAAAGTGGCACAAGTTTATTTCAGTGAAACTTGAATTAAAAAAGAGTTCAAAGCCTGCTTATATTGAAGTCTCAACTTTCAGTTTTTTTTGAACAAAAAGATCTGACATCGATAAATTGAGTCTTTTCCGGCTTGTCGATAAATATGATTCTATTGGCATCTGCATTTTCAGAAAGATTTAATTGAATTGTTTGGATGTTCACGAAGTCTCCTTCAACATAAATATTAACGGTTGACGGACCTGCTACACATTGAATTGGATTTGGTGTCCAGTGACCTGTTTCATTACATGCAATTGTTTGCTTTGATCCAACCAAATTGAAATCACTTTGAACTGGATGGTAACTTTGGCTGCAAGTTAGTTCTGCTGTTGTGAATGGAGGGACAGAATCATAGCAAGAAATATCCCGATTATGATATGTACATTGTGCATTCCTCGACGCGGAAGACAAAGCTTCGCATTTTATTTCTGAAACAAACAATTTGCTGGATTAATAAACGGGATCATCTACAAAAAAGTAGTTTAGAAAATGTAGAAGATACTTTCTGAACTATTTCAATTAATGTAAAAATCAAAAAAATATACCAATACACTTTGGTATGTACAGCCACTTTCCATCCGGTCCACAGAGCACATCAACGTTTCCTCTCATTTTATATCCAGAGTTACAACTATAAACTAATTGTGTGCCTTTTTCTAATGACTGAATTCTTGGATTTAAATCACAATTTTCCCTACTTGCACAATGACTTTTGTACAACTTATAATGGCCATTTTCTGGCTGTTCAGGCACTGGACAAGTAATTTCTGATGATGAAGGTCTTTCAGGAAATGACTGAGTAGGTTTTGGATAAGTTTGAGTAGGTCTCTGAGTTGGTCTCTGAGTAGGTCTCTGAGTAGGTCTCTGAGTAGGTTTTGGGGTATTTGGTCTTGAACTGGTAGGTCTCGAAGTATTTGGTCGAGAAGTTATTCCTTGTGCACATAGAGATGGATCTTCATCAGATCCATCCGCACAGTTTATTGCGCCATTGCATCTTAAATCGATATCAATACACGCCCCATAAGTACATCGGAAAACATAGGCATCACATCTAGAAAAAATAATTTATTCTGAATGTGAACTCTAATTTATTTTACTCTATCCTGCCTGGACTTCTCAGGTTTTGCAGCAACCTGAAGGAATATTCTTACACTCAGATTTACTTACGGAAATGATCCACAAGCAATAGCAGTTTCGTCGGATTCATCTCGACAATCAACAATACCATCGCAGAGAGAAGTACTATCAATACACTGACCGTTCTTGCACTTAAATTGTTTAGTAGAACATTCACCAGATGTACTATTATTTCTAGAACAAGTTGGCAAAGTTTCGTCGCTGTTATCAACGCAGTCTTGAATTCCGTTACATGTGTAGTCTCCATCCACACAAGCTCCATATTTACATCTGAAGGTATAGGGACTGCATCTCATATCCTTACAAGCTTCTTTAGTTTCATCTGATTTATCAGAACACTCTGCATGCCCATCGCAGAGTTGGTCTTTTGGAATACATTGGCCATTTTTACACTGGAACTGCAAATTACTGTAAAAAGGATAAACAAATTAGCTGATGACTTGAAGAAAATAGACTGAGTTTACTCAACTTACCTACAGGATTCAGTATTTTCACCGAAACGGGAGAAATCGGCTGGAGTACTTTTACCATAGCTGGCCAGGAGCAATACTAAATTTAACAAAATTATCCTTGGAATTTACAACTTTTTTTTAATACACTGGAGAATATTAATATTTGTTATTCCCATGTTTTTTTGAAGGATTCAAAAGAAATTAGGATCTCTCCAACATTCCTACATCACGTTTTGAGTAAAAAAAAACATTGCTTTATATAATTGGCTAATTTAACAACTTGTTCTGAAGTTATCGCAAATAATGACATTATTTTTTCTGATTTTGCAATTTTATATAATTACTAGGAATTAATAATTCTTATCGAATATCTACACTATACCTACTTTATGTCACTTTCAAAAAAGCGTCAACAAGCTTAAAAATTCAAATCTCCTTCAAACAGTCAGATTTACGACTTTGAAATATAGCATCCGAATCAATTAGATCATTACTTCTTTATCCTACCTAATGAAAACTAAAATTTAATATTTAATTTCTACATATAGGAGGGTTCAAGGTCACACTCACATACGTATTCCATGAACTTGTGAGTGTAACCGGTTTTACCAGATTGTGATCATTTAGTCTCTTTCTTGCTTTTCTTTTAAGCACATAGAAGAAATAGTTTCATTTGCAATTATTGTCTTCACTCGAAAAGAAAGTTTTTTTTGCAGATTTTCCAGTGCAGTTTAATATATTATAATAATAATAATTTACTCTTTGACTTAAAGATGCACTTTAATTACCAAGATTTTGCATAATTTTTAAAAATCTGTGAATTGTCTTTTTATCTCACTGAACTGTGACCTGTGACCCGCGATAGGTACTTATTTAGATCTTCACTCCTAGTTTTCATAATATTAAGCTTTTTCTTCGCACTGATTTTTCCACTTCTTTACTTGTCATTCCGGAATTCCCCGCCAGCTAGTGCGTTAAACGGGTAAATAACTGTATTCTTGAAAATGCATTCCATTAGAGAACAAGTTTTAATAAAGGATATTGTGATTTTGCCTATTTTGTTAAAAGCGCAATTAATTTTATGAATTTATTAAAACTCATATACCATACATTATACGTGACTTATCTTGACCAAGAGTTTCAAATTTTCTTGAGGTACTTTCCACCGGGATTCAACGCTTTGAGATAATTAAGTGCAAAGATTTTTATCACTCACCACAAAAAACTATCCTTGGTATATTATCCATCGCTAAAAATTAATAGATAGCTCATGTAACTGACATTGATTGTTACTTGTTTGCTACTTAAACTCGTACTGGTTCTGAATCAATGGAGATTCTCGTACTCACGCAAACGACTTATACATGCAAGAGCTGTTGATTCAAGTGGCTACTAAGAATTATTCTTCCGTCACGCGTGGTTCTTCCAAAAAATTTTTACGCTCACTTTGATTAATCATTTATTCTTAAGAAATAGGATATTTCTCAACGAAAACCAGAAGCTTTGATTAAGATCTACGATATTATCAAGGAAAGTGATATTCAATGTGGAAAATTCGATTAAATGAGAATTATGATAAAAGAAAAGAAAATTTACAATAGTGTTTATCAAAATGTATGAAGTGAATCTTTTTATGAAAAGACTCTTTCATTTGTGATACTTATCGGGATTAATTTTGAAAAGGAGAACAAAACACTTCTTTAAAAAGCTTATATATACTGCAAATAATATATTTGCATTACATCATACAGTCAATTGTTTATTCTACAACAGATTCACTATTGTCATTATTTGTTCTATTCTTACGGTTTTCACTCAGTGAAAACGTGTGGAAAGGTAAACTGCCCAGCCAATTTAAAAACCTAAAAATAGCTGTTAAGGAAAAAAAAAACATTACTTTTATTTGAAAAAAACTCCTTATCTTGAAATTATTAAAGATAAGGAGTTTTCATATGCTGCAAAAAATGACTTCTAGTTTGTTTTAAATTTCAAGAGTTGCATAAAAATCAATTTTCTTATTTTCATTTGCAAATATAAAAGGATACGATTTTTCATTAATCTCTGTTTGCGTAATATACTTCAGAATATATCCTTGAAGAAACTCTTGAACTTCTTCTTCACATTCGACCCAATCTAGTTTCTCATGAATTCCGTCCTTTCCGAATTTGTTGTTGTAATAGTCATAATGAACCTAAAATCATAAATTTTATTTAATATCTAAAATTATTCAATTTTTAAACACATTCAAAGCACTGAGATAAGATTTATACAAATTTAATTAAATAGTGAAACTTGATATTGTCTTTATTTGTAGCAAAAATAAATAAATAGATTACTATATTTAAAACGAGTCCCAAGCCAGGTGCGATGGGAATATCGACTTTGTCTCCTTTAAATGCAACATCAACAATCTCTTCCGAGGCGAGATTCCTCGCAATTCCGACAACTAAGCCGACCATTTTTCGAATCTGATGTAGCATAAAACTCTGCCCCTTCACTTGCAAGGTGATAAATTCCATACCTTCATGTATAAAGGGTTCAGAGCATTCAAACTTCATAATGTACCTTTTTGCACGTGGGTCTAGTGGTTTCCTAAATAAGAATAAATATTGTCAACTAATTTTGTAAAAGTATACAATGAAATTTGTAGTTTTATAATTAGTTCTTAAAGAGTATTTAATTCGGGGGAACTTACACTTTTGAGGTAAAATTGTAAAAATTATGAGTTCCTTCAAATAGCTTGAGTATCGTCTTCACTCGCTCGATCGATTCTGCTGGTATCCGAAATTCATTGAATGGTTTACCATCTATTGTCGATAATTTTTCTATTCTTGCCTGTATTTCTTCTTCAGTAAATTCTTGAGATAAAATTTCTGGGCTTTCCTGAACAAATGCATATGTTGGAAGAGTGTAGGCATATGTTCGTGCATCACATTGCTGTTTGCTATTGAAGCCTTTTGTTACTCTTCTAAGTCCAAATACTCTAATGTCTTCTGGCAAGAACTTATTGATATCTTCCTTATTTGCATGTTCGGCTGTTAAACAAATATTTGAGAAATTATGTATAAATCATGAAAACCTCTAAAATTTCACCAATTTTTAAGGATTACCAAATTGGGTAAAATGTACTTAAATTTCAAATGTTTAAGGCTAAAAATTGAAAATATTGAATGAAAATTATAATTTAACATATTACTTACGCAATTTGAGAGAGACTACTTGTCTAGCTGCCGATACTCCTTTATCTGTTCGTGCTGCTCTTTGAAATTGTATTGTCTGAATAACATCAAAAGCTTCTGAGTTTATAAAATTTGCTTTTAATAAAGCATTGATCAAACTTTCTTCTACGGTGTCCATACCAGGATTTCTTTGCATTCCATAGTAATTTTTTCCAAGATATCCCAACATCATCGCGAAATTTCGTTTTTTGATTCTCACTTCTCCTTCTACCTTTTGTTTTTTTACCGAATTTTCTTCATTATCATCCACCTGAACTCGCTTTTTACTATCAGCGATAATCTCTTGACTCTGATCAACAGTAGCTTCAATTTGGGTGGACATTTTTTGAGAAGAAATGCAGCCTAAAAAATAATATGAACTTAAAATTTAAAATAATTTTTTTTTAAAATGCATATCCTTTTTTAATAAATAAAAAAAAAAAGATAAAGGAGAAAGTTATAGAAATTTTCTAGACTTCGACTTGGAGTAAACAATTTAAAACCAAAATTAGTGACTTTGAAGTCATAGCAATTTTGAATAATTGCTAATGAAAATCAATGATAAATTGATTAATTTAAAGTCATTATAAGAAATCAGAGTATATTATTTACTATTATTTGTTATTCATTTGATTCATTATACTTTTTGTATATATAACCTCGGAAGTATGTACACAGTAAAATTCATTTTATACTTCTACTCACATAAATTGCAGTAGTCACGAAAAATTCCTCTAAATTTAAGTGTGCGAAGCATTTATACAATTCTAAAAAGGTTAAATTTTGTCACTGTACTTTACTAATTACATAAATTATTTAAAAACAAAAAAATCACAAAAGTCAAACCAAACCTAAATTCCACGTGCACGCTGAAAAGTCATCAGCTGTATGTGTATGTCAAGTGTACATACATATACAGAACACAGGCCGACATTCTGACCAATCACATTGAGTTATGAACGGAATAGCAAAATAACTATTGGCTAATCTTGGACAAATTATTTGACTTATTCCACGTAAGCCAATCAAGAATTTCTTCTTCTGTGAATAATGTAGCGCAATGAATCAACCTTTATGTAATCAGTCAGCGGTGTTTCTCTCGCTGTATTCCGATTTTCGTGGTTTGCAGTTGAAAAAGTAATTGTCATGGCTTCTGAACGTTATAGTTTCTCTTTAACAACATTTAGGTAATTCAATATTTATTCGTTAACATAATATTTACGATTTTATCGTAAATTAATTCATCTGTTTAATGAACAAGTATCATTTTTGGATTTTACTCCAAAACGAGCGGTTTACAAATGCTAACCTAAAAGTTCATTATACATTTTTTGATAAAAGACAACAATTTAATTTAGTATTGTGCAGAAAATTATTTTCTACTTAGAATTTTCTTATATTTATTATGCTTTGATATATAACGTATAGAAAATATTGTCTTATATAAATATATAGTCTTTCTAAAATACAATATATATTTCTTTTGTGACTTTTTTGACGTACAGACAGTGACTTGTCATTTCCAAATTTTATTTTACAATTTCGAATGTCCTTATTCGAAAGTTCTTCACTTTATGAGCTCTTATTTAAAGAAAATGTTGAATTTTGCTTTATTTAATTTTAAACACACTTTTAAGCACACTTTTCAACGAAAATATTAAATTTTAAATATTTTCGTTTAATTATTCATTGTAAATTTTAAATTTGAATTTTATTGTAGCGAATGAAGTCTAGTTAAAAAATTTGTTTTTCAGTCCTTCGGGGAAACTGGTACAGATCGAATATGCTCTCGCAGCAGTGGCCGCTGGGGCCCCTAGTGTTGGTATCAAGGCTTCGAATGGAATCGTTCTCGCAACCGAAAACAAACATAAATCTATACTTTACGATGAACATAGCGTGAACAAAGTTGAGATGATTACTAAGCACATTGGCATGGTCTACAGTGGAATGGGGCCCGACTATCGTTTGCTTGTAAAGCAAGCCCGAAAAATGGCTCAGCAGTATTTTTTGGTGTACCGTGAGCCGATACCAACTGCTCAACTTGTTCAGCGAGTTGCTATGTTGATGCAAGAATATACGCAATCAGGGTAATTAATTTTTTTTTAATAATTCAAGAATAAGAGAAAGTGTCTTTAATTACTTTATTTGATTATTATTCCGATTAAAAATATATTTTTGATTACAGAGGTGTAAGACCCTTCGGCGTTTCTCTGCTGATCTGTGGATGGGACAACGGAAGACCCTATCTCTTCCAGTGTGATCCATCAGGCGCATATTTTGCTTGGAAGGCAACAGCCATGGGAAAGAATTTCATCAACGGCAAGACTTTCCTTGAGAAGCGATACAGCGAAGATCTGGAGCTGGACGATGCTGTTCACACTGCCATTTTGACTTTAAAAGAAGGTTTCGAAGGTCAAATGACTGCTGATAATATTGAAGTTGGTATCTGTGATGCTAATGGTTTTCGAAGATTAGACCCATCTAATGTCAAGGATTACTTAGCCAACATCCCCTAATTTTTAACTTTTTTATGTCAATATTATCTTCTTATACATTAAAAAGAAAATTAAACAAATTCAAGTTTTCTTTCTACGTCCGCGTCAACTAAGCATACAGAAATTTACAATTCTTTTAAATTTTGTTTAACCTCATTTTTGCAAATCAGACATTTGATGTTGATGGTGCATTTTTTTATATATAAATATATTATTTGTTTTAAAAGTACAAAATTGTAAAGTTACAAATAAAGTTCAAAATTTCTAAATATTGCAGCCGTCAAATATTTGAAGACATAAGAAAGCCAATCAATTCTAAGGAATTATACTACATATTTTAATTTTTACAAGGAAATAATTCAAAATTAACTAAAGCAATGCTTTAATATTTTATCGAAAAATGACTGTTTTTATTTTTGTTTCGGTCAGTGATTTTTTCTAGTGGACGATTTACATGTGATCTTAAACGTTTTCTAATGTGCTAGTCGGGTCGGTTAGTTTTCATAAAAATAATTAATATTCATATTGGCTAGATGTATAATTAAGTAGTACAATTGTCTTACAGAGTTCCTGATTTTGTGTTACATAAAGTTTATTAAACAGAATAACAGGTCCGAAATCTGAGCTTGTTTCGATTTGCAAATACAAAACAGATTATGATACACTAACGGATTATCTTTTCACTAAATTAAAAAAACATCTCAGAGCTAGCTCCAAATTATACGTTCGAGCCAATCTAGATAAGGATAAACTCGCGTGTAAAGCCCTGGAATATTGTTGCCACAAAGTCTGCCAACGCTCGTAATTCCGACGACGGTATACATGCAATAATGATTCGTATTGTAGATTGAGAGTGGTCCACCACTATCTCCCTAAAATAGTAGAAAATATGAATTTGATTATCCATTTTAAATTTATTGAGGATAAAGTTTAACTATCTATTATATACCTGACAAGTGTCTTTGCCGATATTTCCGGCACATATTTGAATATTTGGCTGGACTCCGTTGCTCAAGCTGGTTCTGTCATTTCTATAGTACTGATTACAAGTAGCAGGCGTTATCACAGAAAGTACAACTTTAAGCAAAGTTTCTGAACCTTCATCGTCAGCTGAAAAAATGACAAAACTTTCTACTGACAGATTTATTCGGATTTATTTTTCTGAATTTAATGTGTTTATCAAAAATACTTACACCAATCTGTAAGACCCCAACCCGTAGCAGTAACTGTTGAAGGCACAACCGGAGTAGTTGGCAAACAAGCTGGTCTAACAAATCCATCAAATGTGACTGGTGAATCCATTCTGAGAAGAGCAACATCATGATATTGAGAAGGCTGTCGATAATATGGATGTACAATGGTTTGGGCAACATATCTTTCTTGAGGTCTAGCGAATTCATTTGTGCTTCTTAGATTTAGATCTCCAACTCTCACTTTTTTAGGGTCACCCCTACAAATGAAAGAAAGCAATTACAATTAATATTTTCTTCTACTTAATTGTAATATGAATTATTATTTCCAAAAGAAGAGATAGCTACCAATTTATGTTCCACGTGCAGTGGGCTGCAGTCAAAACAAATCTTTCAGAAACTAAAGTAGCACCACATAGCCATTTTATTCCTCCGGACCCTACATCAAATCCAAGAACAGCCATGTGTGGAAATTCCTGCGGATCGGCTGTGATTCCACCGACTATTAGTTTTTCAGTATCAATTGCACAAACAGATTGACGATTCTGATAGACTGCTTTTGAATATTCAGTGCACACTTTTCCCAGAAAAAAAATTATTTGAATTAAAATGAAGGAATTTTATTGGAATTAATTAAAGCAAAATATTTTTAAAACTGACTTCTTTCCGCTAATCGATTACTTATTGGGCGTGAATCAATTATCGGCATAGTCGTTGTGCTATTTTGTCTAGCTGGCCTAATAGTTCCACCCGGAGGACAGCAAATGATCGGCTCATCAATTGATGCGAAGCCGCATGTTTTTTGAGGAGGTTTTCCTGACAAAAGCTCTTGTTCTACTACAGGACAATCTTTCACCTTTAAACAAACACCCGAAAAAGTATTTGCTGTGCATCTCTCACCTGAAATATAATTATTAATGCCCGAATTGAATAAATTATTTAAGAGTCTCGCAAGTCTTTGTGATGGAAAAATGTTTATTTTTAAATAAATATCAGTGATTTTTTTAAATATAAAAAAACTTACCAACATACATTTGGGACTTAGAAACCCCAATGAATGAAATAATGAAAATACATAATATAAGTGGATATATTTTATTTCTCGATTTAAAAAACATTTTGCTAATATAAAAAAATACTGAGCAATTTTCTAACTCACAGAACACTTCTTTCAAAAATAATACTATACATGTACTACTCTGATACAGCCACTTTTATTACTTAGTCTTAATATTATTCCTCCCACCTTTCTTGTCATAAGGGACATGTTTATCTAATAAAAAATTTTTTATAATATCTTTACGATTTTATCATATTTTCATTTCGTTGGAAAACGTACTCCCCAATTTCAGTAATAATATTTGTGTGATAACAGCTAAATACCGAACACGTGGAATACGAAATTGGTAACAAATTATTCTGCAATTGTGTAAATTTGATTTTGATAATACGTATGTTTGTGAGGAATGTGTTAATGTGTTGAAGGTAGAATGTATAAACTAAATTTTTCCGAGTGATTAACATCTACTTCTGAAATATACGAAAATTGACTGTTTATTTGAATTCACTTAAAATAATTTCATTTACATACAAATTTCATTAATCATTTTATCGCCAAATAGCACTTTCCAGCCAAGGAAGATAATTGTAAACTTTTGTGTACACGCCAGGTATAATACTTGCACACAATTTCCCAAGACTTGTAATTCCAACGACGTTGTACATACAATAATATTCAGTATTGTAAATTGAAAGAGGTCCACCGCTATCTCCCTAAAAATAATAATTTGATAATTTGAATTCTTGAAAAAAAAAAAAACCAAATGGCACAATTGATAAATTTCTAATATGTACAACATTCTAATTAAATATATTTTTTGATATTTAAAAAAATCGTTAATGGTTCCTCTATGAGGAAACAACTTTATCATAATCGAATTCGCAAAAGAATAAAATTCTAAGGTAATTAAATAATATATACATATATGTATGTAATATGTAGTAAAAGTTCGTTACCTGGCACGTATCTTTGTTCAGTTCTCCGGCACAAATCTGCCACTTTGAAACAATGCCACGGTTCAATTTCGCTGGATCATTCCGATAACTTCGATTGCAAATTTCAGGCGAGACAACAGCAAGTGTCACTTTTAACAAATCATCCGAACCTTTCTCTTCGTCTGTATAAAGTGAAAATTCAGAATCATTTTAAGACTAAACTTGGAAAAATATTTTATTAGATACTATTCAAATTTGTCTAGGCTAGTTGAATATTCCAGAATACAAGAATGAAAGATATAATAGAAAACGATACAATTGATAAATATATCTTGATAAATATAGCTTGATTGCTGAGATAAATTAAAAAAATTGTAAATAGTGATACATTTTTATTTAAAAGATATATTCTAAAAAAAAAGCTTTTACCTGAATCGGTAAGACCCCATCCAGTGGCAAGAACTTTTCCAAAAGGAATGTCAGGAATAATTGGTAAACAGGCAGGTCTGACGTAAGCATTAAATGTTACTCTTCTATCCATTCTAAGAAGAGCAATATCATGATATTCTGAAGGTTTGCGATACTCAGGATGTAAAATAATCTCGGCAATAATTCTATCCTGCACCAGAGCATCGTCGTTTGTTCTCACTAGGTTTAAATCTCCAACTCTCACCCATTTCGGTTCACCCCTAGATAAAAACAAAATTATTAGAAATTTAAAAATAACATTCATAACAATAATATTGCAAAGGAAATTAATTTTTAAATAACAAACGGATTTCCTAGCACCTACCAGTTGGCACTAAACATGCAGTGAGCTGCGCTTAAGACAAATTTTTCAGAAACTAAACTGCCACCACATTGCCATTTTATTTCTTCCTGGCCATCGCTAAATCCAACAGCTGCCATATGTGGAAATTCTTTCGGTTCAGCAAGGGTACCACCTACTATCAATTTTTTAGTTGTGATAGCACAGAGCGATGTATTGACGGGCTGACGGTCAAGTAATAAAGTCGGTGGTTGTTCCAGTTTGTAGACATATTTTGAGTACTCTTCACATTCTTCAATCAGGATACATAAAAAAATTACTTAAGTCTCTTGATTTATACTTAGAATATTTTCTCATTACGAAAGTACTATATTTTAGAATTTGAACCGTTCAAAACTGATTTTAAAAATCTTTCCCCTTTGATTTATTTTCAAGAAAGAAATTATTAATTACTGGTAAAGATGCACAGATTTTCACACTCTATAAATTACCAATAAATGATTATGTGTATAATTAAATTAATAAAAGAGAAATAATTAAAAGTGAAAACTCACTTTGTTCAGCTAGTCGTTTTCTAGAATTAGTGTTTAAAGGTATCGCTCCAGAATTTACTCTTCTTGTTGGCTTCGTACTTATCCTTTGTGTAGTGGAAGTAGAAGTAACTGATGTACTTGTATCACCATCAGGACAACAGATAATTATATCATCACTACTAGGAAAGCTACATATTTTCTCAGGCAATTTGTTCAATAAAAAATCCTTAACAGCTGATGGACAGTCTTGTGCTAATTTACATGTACCAGTAAAAGTGTTGGCAACACAAGGATCGCCTAAAAGATTACAATAAACTTATACAGGTACAATGTTTCCCAGTTTTTAAGATTATTTAATTAAAATACCGAAAAGGGAAAACAATATTTTTTTCTAGGAAATCTATCTACGTGCGTTAATTAATGAATTCCGTGAATCATTTAAACTGGTATTATACGATTTATGAATCATAAATTGGTTTTGTTTTATTTTATAACTTTAGAAACTATCTATTTCTGTAGAATTAATGCAATCAAAGTTTTGCTTTTAATATTATTACTTTTTTTGATACTTTAGTGTTACTTTTCTAGGATTTTTATCATTTTTTATTGAAATGAATTTATTTTTTATATTTACATTTTTGTTCTGACAATATTTAAGATCAAATACTGACCTTCGAATAAGTCAAAATCAGCATAATTCATCGACGGAGAACAAATTATTAAGAAAATTAGTAATAAATGCATTTTTTAATCTTTTGCAATCACTTTTTTTAATACTGGATTAGTGCACAGTTTCTCACTTATAAGCACGACTTGCAAACTGAAACTACATCTATGATAAAGCTAACTTTCATCCCATCTTCACAAATCTAAGTTAATGATATTCCTCCCACTCCTATCATTCCAGATTGCATGTTGCCGGCTACATTTTCCTTATGTCCTTATCACTTTTTTTTTCTTTTGATGCTAAATGAAGTCAAACAAGTTCACCATCATGAAAAAACATTTTGAACTTAATCTGTATAAAAATATATTCATAATATATATTTCATTACGAGGTATAGAAAAAACAGCGTTGAAGCGCTCAAAGTTATTTAATTTAAAAATTTTTGAAATTAACTCGATTTCGAGTTGTTTAAAATTCATTTTACAATTTTTAGTGTTGATATTGTTAAATAAATAAATATTAATAAATATACCTTAGTTTCTTAATTTTAAATATAATTTTAAATAAAATAAACAAACAAAAAATATCTGCAAGAGGCAATTTATTTTAAAATGAGTATTAAAGCAAGCGCCCATTTAAAACTTTCTAATTGAAGATCTATCAAGTTTACTAGAATTGTAGGAAACGTAGCTACACAGAAAATGTAAAATTAAAATACAAGTCTAGAAACTTTTATTACAAAGGACAGGAAGTTTTGGGCATCTTACAAATGTGTTCTTACAAACAAATTATGGGATTTTTGAAAAAGAAAAATTTTTCCGTATGAAATTAGCGAAGTACATAGCAGGAAGTTATTATTTAGGCATTAGATTACAAATAAGATTAAGCAAATATTTCTTTGCATAAAAATGGTGATTTCTTAATTATTCGAAGGTATTGCAAATGTGATAACAAGTTTAACCCGAGAACTAGTTCCCTTAATTCATAAAAAGTGAATTTTTTTTAGAGATTATGGCTTTGGGCATACGGAGAACCACGAGATCAACTCTTTCACGCCGTATCGTGAATGCCAAGGCGAAAGATGTCATGTTGACAGAAGAATGAAGTACCCAGTGGCTTCAGCACAAAAACTTGTGAGAAAGAATGTGGTGGGTCTTCGTCAGCCTGTAACCATACACGTTCAAAATTAGAACAATAACTCCAATCTTATGACTCAAGTTTTCTAACACTATAATTGAGACCTTCAGAAAAATGATGATAGATTAAGCTACAAAAGCAAATTTTTGTACATACAAAAAATTAGAAAACCCTTTAAAACACATTTTTGCTTAAATTCGCGAAAATAGGAAAATATTTCTTTGTATGAAATTGAAAATTGAAACTGACCTGCAGCCTTCCTAGAACATTAATCAAAACACCTCCATCAAACATAGGTTGCGCATCAATAGCCGTTATAATCCGATTGATTTTTTGGAAACTTAGGCTCTGAAAAAAGCAATATTTTTCTTATTAATAATTAATATAATGTAACAGGGATAATCTTCACAAATTGACCAGAAACATTTTTTTAAAATTGTGAATTTAATGGCGAATAAGTGAATTAACATAAACATTTCGTTGCGTTTATTTTGTATCAACAGTTTTTTAAACACTTTCTTAAGAGAGAATAAGGGTAGGCTTTGAAAAAACTTTAACGTTTACTGTAAGCCCAGTTTTATAATTAAATAGTTTCTTTGCTTATAAATTTAATTTCTGAATTATTTAAAATATTGGCGAATAAATATAATAAGAAAATGTAAAGTACCTATAAAAGTGTGGTTATATTACTTTCTAACGGTGTTAAAGGTGTCCGTTTAGCTCAAGTATTAATAAAATTGAATCAACTGGTAAAAATTGTCAAAAATGATACAACATAAATTGATTTCGAATTGATGACCACTTCGATTTGGCAGTAATTCGTGACATGATTCATTTTAACATGATTGCCATTGCCGGTGTCAAATTTAGCCGAACAGGCAGTTTAAAATTAACTGTATAACTTTACTTACTGTCAACTTTTCCATGATTTTGATAGCTCCTTGGATTTGAAGACCTTCAAACGTCATAAAGGACAACTCGTTCTAAAAATAACAATTAACATCTGTACATGTATGATGGGTGAGATTATTTTTACTGATTTAACAATTAAATAAAAGTGTACTTACATCGTACATGCTGATTAAACTCGGCCTTTGTAACGGATCATCAAATTGAGCATAATAATGCTGTACAAAGTTTTTCCCGAGGGTTTCATATGTAGGATTTAGTGCCATTTCGGTATCCGGCTTTTACTGATTTAGTCTATAAATCGTAAATCAACGAGATTTTAGGTGAATAAAGTAATTAATCCTGTAATTCAGTGAAATGCAATTCCACGATTCCACGTGCAAATTAACCATAAACTTCTTCATTTGATGAGGGGAAACCACGAGCTCATGCTTTCTTTCTCTAGCAACAGTCACGAACCTATTGATAAAGAAAGATAGCATGAGCTCGTGGGTCGTAGAGTGGGGGCCGAAAAATCCCACGATCTGGAGACACTGAGGGGAAACAGCATAGAAAAAAATGTAATCTGTAACCGACTATGTAGTTCCATGTACTTCTCTAGAGGCAGCACTACAAGGCGGGAAATTTTCAAATTCAAGTTCTTTCTTTCGTATTTTATAATTCGCAGATAACATAAATTAATAATCAGGCGATACAGTTTTATCTCCTATTTTCCTGTTGAACATAGAAGCTATTTAATTATCGAAATTTAAATTTTTTTGCGCGTTACTTCTTATCACTAAGAATTGCCGGAAAAAATTGACCAAATCAACGAGTTTTTAATACCTCTCTTACCATTGACAATTATCCACAGAACAATGCTTTGCGATATTTAAGAAGATAAGTTCTTAGAAATTGGCTTCAAAGATGCAGAGACCTTACGTGATGAATCTGTTCATTCTCATTGTTTTTATTTTCCAATTCTTGAGTTTAAGCGCTGCTTTTCGAAAAAGTCAGCAAAGTAAGTCATTATTAAAAAAAACATAGGCTTCTATATATTTACTATAGTTAAAGACATTCTTTAATCCTCAGAATGCAAAGATTATTCGAAATTGGTTTATTCTATCGAAGCCGCTCCCGTTCTTCGAATAGGAGTAGAATATAAACCTGTGTCAAAGTGCGCTATTATTGAAACACCTTTAATTGTCGGCGGCGTTAAAACAAAGCCTCAAGAATTTCCACATATGGTAAACAGTATTTTATAATTTTAGATTTTATCAAGAAATTGAATTTCTTAAATAGAAAAATTGTCTTTTCAGGCAGCTATTGGTTTTGGTAACGGAAGTAATATATCCTGGCAATGTGGAGGAACTGTTATATCCGAAAATTTCATTCTAACAGCCGCTCACTGTTTAGAATCTCCGGACAGGTATCTATAGTAATATATCTTAAATTAATTATTAATTAATCATTAAATTATTATCTTATTACTTTAATATTCGTATATAATATGATTTGCTTAAAAATATACAGTGGCCCAGCTTCGAGAGTTCGAACAGGCACGATTAATATAAAAACTCCCGAAAGTGGCATGCAAGAAAGAGATGTAATCACAAGAATAAAACATCCTGATTATAAATTGCCATCAAGATATAACGACATCGCTCTGCTCAAACTTGATAAGCCTTTGGAATTAAATGCAGACGTTCGACCTGCTTGTTTAGAGATTGAAGCAAAACCACCTGGAAAATCTGCAATAGCTACTGGTTTTGGAAAAACCTCATACGGTACACTGAGAAAAAAATACTCACAAATCAATAAATATATTTTTGAATCAATAAATTGATAAATAAAAATTCATTTGAATCAATAAAATATCTGCTTTTGGAAGAGATTTATTGATTCTAAAGTATATTTATTGATTTACGAGTATTTTTTTCTCAGTTTACGTTAAAAAATATTAAAATCTTGATCTCTTGTTTACATAATTGTTCCTGTATATATATATATATATATATAAATATTTAAATTAAATTAAAATAAAGCGAATATTGAATATATTGTAGAAAATTCGGAGGGTAGCGATGATTTAATGAAAGTACAGCTAGACTATGTGTCTCAAGAAAATTGCTCAAACAGCTTCAAGTCTGACATCGGTACTAAGCAAATGCAAGAGGGTATAATATCAAGCATGCTCTGTGCCGGTATCATGGAAGGAGGAAAAGACACATGTCAGGTAATTACATATTTACAAAAATAAATATTAATTATTTTAAACGATATCAAATAAATAATTAAATATCTTGAAGGGCGACAGCGGCGGCCCTTTGCAAAGAGTTTTAACAGAGCCTTATTGCATGTACAGCATCGTAGGCATCACAAGTTTTGGAAAATTTTGCGCCTTCAAAAATTCCCCTGCTGTGTACTCAAGAGTTAGTTCATACCTAGACTGGATTGAAGGAATTGTTTGGCCTTAAAGACTGTATTAAACCTTAATTGTAAAATGCAAAGTAAAATAAAGCAAACATTAATTTAACAAAAAAACTTGCGAGGCAGATTTTGAAAATCTGCCTCGTTCTCCCTTTTTATTGCATGTATTCCACAATATTATATACATAACGCCTAGCGAGCACATTTACAAATTTGTACATATCATTTCTATATTATATAACTTATATTTATATGGATCGTGTACACAACAAGCAAAATTTAAAATACATACATGATTGTGAATGCTCATATCCGAGAATACGAATTTCATTGGTTCTCTACAGTAAAATATATGTATATATTCTATCTATAGGTACAGACTTATTTACAATAAAATAATCGACATACATAATTCGAAATTGATAATATGATAAATAATAATTCAATGAAGAGAACTGAGGAAGGAAGAAAGAAGGAAACACTTGAATAATGAAAAGTAAAAAACAAAACTTTTCTATTAAAAGGTAATAAATAAAAAATATGAGATTAGTTGTCGAGCATCATCTTTATGGCAAGGCTATATTTTAGGAAAAGATAGGAGAATATTAAATTATCAGTCTTATAGAGATAGAGCTCTTTACAAAGAGTCCGCGCTTCAACTCCATCTTTCATCCTACCTCAGTAGAATATTGCATATGCATCTGACTTTTTCATACCCTATTTCGCATTTCATACTCATAATATTGACATATATACCTATACATTCATTTATTCAAATATTTAGATATCAGTCGAGAGCTTGCAATTTGAAAAATTAAAAAATGCGCCGGATGGGCTACTAGCTCTATTTTTCAAAGAATACAATTCAAATGAAAGCGAGAAGTTTTATCAGTCAGGAAGATATATAATCTGGAGAATATCGACGATGTCTTAAGGAAAAGGCATCAAATAGCGATCGATCCCTTCTGCTTCCACCAGAATAAAGATCTGAAAGTGAAAAATACCATTCCTTTTTAAAATTCATATTATACCAACAGAAAAGACTTTTTGTGTGTAAAACTCACCATATTTATCAACAGGTGCCTTGCTTGAACTTTGAACCAGTGGAATTCCTAGTTTTTTTAGAAATTCGTGCTAGTCCTCGTATTTCTTTATACATATTTACAACATTCCCTCTTTTTCATCTTTTCTTCTTCTTCTTCTTTGAATCTTCTCTCCTGACCTGATTCTCGTCTGTATTTTTTAATATACATATTTCTTGTCTAATCATTCATGCGTCCAGTGATTACATTTACCGGTTGTTTGAAGTCAATATTTAATCAACAGATTTTGATGCGTGATGTATAAACATGAAGATGTAGATCATAGTAGGGACACTTGAGGATTCACCAGTAAGGAGAATCATTGGAAAGATGCTGCCACGAAGCAAATTCACTCCATGTTGGGATATTCACCTTCATTGCATCATCGAAGTTTGAATGGTTGTGCATCGCCTTCATTAACGCTGCATTGCTATTATTCAAATCTGCATGATTCACTAGCACGACCTAAGAATCAAAATATCATTGTAAATTTTACTTCAATTACAATACCAAGCTTGCGAATTATCAAGAAAAGCTCTGAGTTAAGCATTACAATAATTTATGCTCTTAAACTATTGCATAAGCGATTATTATAAATGTTTCTTTAATGCATATATAGAAAAGGCTGAAATAATTTTTTCTGCCTCGCTCCCCTTTGGCTATAAATAAAATGAAGTTGGTGTGAAAGAATATTAAACATCAAGTACTTTGCTATCTCGTCTTCAAGATGCAAATTCAATAATTATCTACAGAAGTAATAAAACGTTTAATCATTTCTGGCGCCGTTCTATCCTTATCAACATATGCAATGATGATGTTTGAGTAATTGAAACTTTTTCTAATTATGCGACCATTTTTATATATCTTTTTGAGATTACTACTGTAAACGATTTCACAAATTTAACAGTGTTTTTTTTATTGGCGATTTGTAATCTTTAATTTACATAATGTTCTATTTTGCAAGAAATATTAGTTTTTTGACCTTAAAATTTCTATATTTGATTTCTTTTAAATGGACTGATTCTCGATAAGGAAATTACATGAAATAGATGTACATAAAAGAAAAACACGGACAAATTGTTGAAAAACATAGAAAATTTATTTGTAAAAATACTAAAAAAAAAACTACAATAAAACATTTTTGACTTCTTAACACACGACATACAATATTAACGATACATTTAATCAAAATGCTATAATTTGTTAAAATTATCAGTAATTTCATATCATACATAATTATGCATCATTTGATTGTCAACAATTTAAAGTAAAGATACTGTATAAAATTTTGTAAAGCGAACTAAATGATTAAACTATATCAACTCTATATTGATACGAAAAAATATTACAAGTTGCGCAGAATAGAAAAATTCACAAGAAAAGTAAAATATAGATGTATCAAAATTTCTGTGAATTTTCTTTTTAAAATTTACCAAATATAAATGAGCATAAAAATATAATCTCACTGTATGTCATTTGCTATTTGGAAAATTATAACAATTTTCCTAAAGATTATAGTATAAATATTGTATACAAATGTCAAAGGCAAACTTTCAGTCTCATATTTCTTGTAGATTCCCTACTTACCCTGTTAAAATTCAATTATATTCCCTACCTATCTAAAATTATTTTTAAAATTATTACAGTAATTGATATACTGTTCAACAATATATACAAATCTCTAATCACTTACTTTAAATTAATATAATAGCGATTAATAGCATTCACCCATTGTTTTTGAGTCCCTTCACTCCCTGAAATGATTTCTTCACATACCTCTTGTTTTTTTTTGACGACGTAGTTTTTGTTGCCATTATTGTCCCAAAATTCGGAACCATCAGTGCGATATCGCACACAAAACTCAATGACATTCGATTTGACAGGCAGGGTCAGATTGAAGCGAAAGGTGTCGTAGAGATTGGTCAAGGTTGTCTGATGTACACCTCGTTGTTCAACGAAACTGCAGTGGACGTCTTCGTGTGTAACCCAAGAATCTGAACTGACTCTGACAATGATTTCCTTGTCGTATGCTAGATTTTTTACCTTCACTGTACCCGTGAGACACTGATCAGCCTCACGGATTATCACATTTTCCAAACTGACCGCTTCTTGGTCCAATTTCTTTCTGTAGGTGAGATAATCGCTTGCCGGTTGCGCGAAACATATTTCCCATGGATATTGATTACTATTCAACAATATTTTTTCGCTGGGATTTGTTTCCGTACATTTTAAAACTGTTGCGACAAAGCTTTTCGTCCAGAGGGGCGGTACATTGCTGGGTTCTTTCATAACTCGGACCTAAAGTAAAAATAAAAATTCGCCTTATGAAGAATCATTGCTTTGAAAATAAACGATTTATCTTGAATCAGGAAATTAATTAATTAATAATTATTAACTTTTGAAATGCAATTACTGCTTTGAAAATGTAAGTATTCACTGGATTTTTGCAAGTTTTAGGGGTGAATATATATGCAATTTCTCTTTGAGGACTCAAACATATATATATATATATATATATATATATGTATATTTAAGAAATGTCCTTGAATAAATCTCGTCAATGATGAAACGAATGTCTATATGCTTGGTATATTACATTCTCAGTACGTTGGTTTATTGAGCTGTCCCTTTCAGTTTTACAATCCACATATACTAATTTAGACTCCCAGATTTATCTGTTCAACGACCCTGGTCTCGGCCTCATGCCAAAATGTAACCTTTATTAATTTTATTCTATCTTTTTACCTTTTCCTTGTGAATGTAAAGTCTGTACAATGTTTATCTACTACCATATTTATTTGTACCATAAATAGGCTTTTGAAATAAAAAGAAATTTTGACTAATATAATCTATCTTCATAGACCCAAGTTACTAAATTTCCGAAAATGAACCCTGAAAGTGAAATATAGCTGTACCTATCATAAATTCTGTCATTTATATCAGTGGCCCTTCAAATATCTTACAATATATATTATCTGTAGTCTGAATCATTGTGTCATGAGTCAAAATTCATTCGTTTTTATAATTAATGATCAAGTTAAAAAACATTCTTTAAAAATTGAAACTTGACTTTCGCAATTCTTATTATATCTATCTGCATTATTTTTTAATCCAAGTGCAATACACCAACAAGCTCTGATACCAGAAAGAAACATTAAAAATAAAAGCCGCTTACCTCAGTGAGCGGTCTACCACGAGCGTCAGCAAATACTACTCGCTTTTTCCGTTTATTTATAATATCTTTATTATTCCATCCGTCTAAGCTCAGTGACCTTGAGGAAAGACAAGGTCGTATTCGAGGTGGTACAGATCTATTGGTCAATGGCGGCGATGAAACCATCAAGGAACTATATAATAGTGGACTGTAAACTGGGGGACTATGCCCCAAAATCAGCTCAGCTGGCATAGCTGCTATCGAACACATTTAGATCTGAAAAATACGAAAATAACATTTATCAAAATGCATTCACGAGAATAACAAATATTTCCTTTTCGTAAAGAAAAAAAAACTCTTATTGACAAGTGCTTATAAACACTGAATGGACGTATTATCAGGTATTATTATTATCATACGTGATACAGATAATTACTGATTAAGGCCATTCAATTGGAATTGATTGGAATAAAAATTAAAGAACAGACAATATTTTTTTTTTGCTGAAAACATTCAAGCATAAACTTTATTGCGATTGCTACTATACAAATTTGAATATATTATTGTAACAACACATGTATATTGTTATCTGTGAGGAAATTGAAACATTGACTCTTAACACACGGCAAACTGCGCATCGACAAATTATTTTCAATGTCCTCTTGCTAAATTTAGAGTCTAAGTGGTTAAGAAGTCTTGGCAATTACGACTGATACTACTGAACGATTGGAGTCAATCCAATTGAAGAATCACTATCCATAGTTTTCTCCCCTCGTATAAAATATAATATCTATACGATTTACGGTTCATGCATGCTTACTTTATTAGAACTCATATTTCTCTTCAACAAAAAATATTTCCACTTAAAATCAAATTATGTATGTTTATTTTTCCATTATAGAGACATGTGCAAAATTTGAAAATTGATGACTGAATATAAAATAATATGCAACACCTTTTATCGCTTTTAGTATTGCCATTATTCTCTATTCATTCATGCAAACTAGAAACTAGCAAAATTTTCCTTTGTTATTCCTTTATTATTATTAGACTACAGATAAAAAAATTTTTATCGTATCACGTTGACGATTAGTGGCTCATGATCGAGTCGCAGATCAGCAATTGGAAGACTTTTTTTCTTATCGAAGAGGGTCGAAGAGTTCGTGTTAAAAGGAGCGCGATAACTACAATTTCACTGCAATATTCTGCCTTTTCTTCTCTAATGTGTGTTAATAGCAATCAATTTAGTTTATGCATAGCACATATCGTTAATACTTGAAAAACTTCATAAAGATTCATAAAAAGGATTCATGTAACAGTAAATAACAAAAAATGGATAACGGTCTGAGAGGACAATTACAGAAGTTCAATGTTACAAATAAAAATCTTTCTCGTTACAGTGCTAATCAACTTCTTGTCACTCATGTGCGTTTATTTACAAACAAGAAGAAGACATGTGGTAAACCACTATTCAATGGCGTTGGTAGTAAAAGTAGATGTGGTTGTCAGACAGCTTGTCATAAATTTCATTTTTATTCAAGACGCATATATTCATTACTTGAGCGAGAAAAGCAAGTATTACATACCGTTAACGGTTCAAAAAATACTGCACTTTTTTTACTTCATACATATTTGCAATTTATATTCACGCCTACTTATTTTATTAAAAGCGCGTAGATTAGGTAGTAATTTACTAAAGGTATTAAAAGAATCAATATATCAATCGTAGAAATGATATAAGGGAAATAATAAACAATGGAGTGCTTTACGACTGTTATGATGAAAAGAATGCAATCAAAAGCTATCAATTATATGCTTCCCTTTATAACGTAACTACAGATATGCAACATATTTATGCATTCAAACTTATTTAATTGTGAATGTGAACATGTTATCAGGCTATAAGAAACTCCACACTTCCGCAGCAATAGTGTGCGTATTTTAATTATTTAATTATTTTATTTGTTTATAGAATTAAATTGCATTATATCAATATGAAAATTCTGTTTAAAATCAGCCAGAAGTGATTTTGTCAATTTCATTCAATGTTTTATAAACATCATATCAATAACTCAGTTTAAAGGTAAGTTTCAGTAAAATCTGAAGAACTTATTGATGTTAATTGGTGAAGTTGTGCAATTATTACCCTGCATTGTGAGATTCACAATTCTGACCGTTTTGTGCATTTTACTGGCACGTGACAGTGTAAATTATATTGCCCAATTGATGAAATTCATGTATGTATTTATAGCTTAAATTTACACTAGAAATAGATGAAAGTAGTGCAAGATCACACCGTTTCCAAATACGAATTGGTGAGCAGTTATTTGGGGTTTGTTTTAGTAGCAGAGAACCTGTGAATTTAAAATCTAAATTTAACAAGAGATTAATTGTGTATTCCTGATCGTCGTCTAAAGGTTGAATGGAATGACCAATGTCGCCCATACATAAATCTGAGGGAGCATCTACCCACGTGTATTTTCAACGTCTTTCTTCAATTCTTGGACTAAATCGAGAGGGAAAACGCGTCACGGTGGCGACTGCGTCCCGAATTCCAATACTTGTCTTATATATTTTTTTTTCTCACAGGCATGTGACAATCTATACATTCCGCATCTTATACTTATAACACAATATGACCACATCCAAAGATTAAGCAATAGACATTCAACCTTCTCGCCCCTAGTTACCGTCCTTGCAATGAAAATGCATCTCCTGTTTAATTTTCCTGACATTTTTCTGGACTACGTGCATTTCATCATCTCCCATTTCTCCCCTTTTCATTCGAAAAAGAGATAAAAAGTTGAAAATCCAGTTTTTATACTTGATCAACAGGAAATTATCTAAAGACGACGATTTGTCTTACTTTCCCTAATCAATATTTATATGATACAAACACACTTAAGGATGATATCTGAATTCAAACGTTTCTTTAAAATAGTCGAGAGATCGTCGGTCGTGATTTTACCAAAAAGAGAATACTCAAAATATCAAATTTTAAAAACCAAAAAATGAAAAGAAAAACTTGTTGAAGACATTTGTATGTTAATCGTTGTAAACAAATAATTACGAGATTATAGCATGTATTGGTAGTTTATCATATCTGTCACGTGCAGGAATTTTTATTTGTGTTATTTCGTAATTATCAGGCGTGTATATAAATAGTTTGCACCGTAATTCAATTGTACTTTTTCTCTATAAGGCCATTTAATAATGCACTATTAATATATTTCTTTAATTTATTTCATTATTAGTCTAATGGCTTTTTTTTCTCTTTCTAAATTATAATTACAAATTTTAATTGCCTAATTTGATAAACCATCATGCTCAGAGTTCATTGAATTCTCCAATTTGTTAATGCTGTATATTTTTCCTGATTTTTCTTATCAATTTTTTTCGCTTGAAACTTCACACTAGAAAATTCTGAATAAATATGTTTAATTTTAAATATGTTGCTTAATCCAATAAAGTTTATCCATTCAAGTCTGAAGTTACTCACAGATTTGTGTGTTAAAAGATTCTATTATGTTTATACTAAATAGTCTTAAGTAACTTAAAGAATCTTGAAATTTGATATCTTGCTTAATAGTAGTCTATTCATTGTCTGCGATTAGTATTTATGTTGAGGCATTCCTTGCTCTCTATTGTGGTATTCGTACGACGTGCATGTTTTTCACGATTTTAGCATTGAGGTAGGGTAGGTCATGATCACTTGTCTCGTAAAGATTTCAATTGCTTAAAATCGCTGAATCTCAAAGTTAGAAACGCAATCGATTAATTTTTACAGTTAAAACTTCATAGAAACAACTATGTAAATAAATATAAAACCACAAGATAGAGAAAATAAAGAAACAAAGTTACAATATACCTCTATTATTGCAAATTAATTTAAGCGACAGTTATAAAAAAGTGTCCTATAAATATTAGAACTGTTAGGCTAATTAATTCATTTGATTGTGAGTAAAATATATTAATTTTTTCTACATTGTGCGTTTAGAATCGATCGTCTGATTAAAATTTCTTATACCTCTCACATAAACCCTGAAATCTTCAGTCACATCACATCTTAAGGAAGATTAACTTTCACCAAGATATGAAGTGTCACCTTTCAAATTCGAAAGCTTATACTCCATAGAATAAGTGCATTATTATAAATAATACCTATATATAATTCAATAGAAATTTGATGAGCTTTATCAAACAATTTTTTTCTTAATTTACATTTTGACAAGTCAAATTTAAGTCGCGCATATTTTATTTTAAAAAAAGTGTCCCACTCCGTGTTATTTCCTGTTTTCGAATAAAAATTATATACTTCAGAGAATTTACTCTAAAGAAAAAATAATTTTCATCTCCATGCTTGAGAAAAAGTTTCGAAAACTAGATCATTTATAACTCCAGGTAGCTTCCGATTTTTTAGAGTTGAACCGGTTATGAATGTAATTGCACCATAATTCATGTTACTTACATTTTTTGTCTTTGGTTTCTGAAATAAATCTCCAGTATTGTCCTTCTTTTGTGTTCTAGTCCAATTTGGTACGGAAAGTCGCTTTACTTTTTGCAAAATTAGTGTAAATGTCTTGAAAATCCGCACCGGTTATTCACACCGCAACTTCGGGAAACTTGATTAATAGAACTGCAAGTTCACATAAGGTCGGTACAGAATAGTTTCGCGAAACTGAAACTGAACCAGCGCACGCGTTTTTTTAAAAATAATTAAATAAGAAGTATTGTTAATTGAGATAAAATGTATTGAAATTGAAGTGATGAGGCATTAGCCTCTTCAACTTCTAAAAGACCCGGTCTGCTCGACTCGGTGTCGTGGACTCGAGGACAACTTTAACTTTACTCTCTCGTCTGGATGGATTTCATGATTTCGCCGCCGAAGACTTGCTTCGCATGCGCCCAAGCGACCTCGTGTACTTCACGTGATCGGCGCCATTGGGCCAACCAAATAACGCACGGAAAGCATGGAAAACTGAAGTACGGAAACCAGAAAAGAATGTTTTTAGGGTAGAGTCTTCTTTTGCAATTTTTAAATTCAAATTATTTCCAAAATTAAAGATTTCGCGCCCTAATCATCTTAGAAAACTTATAAGAGACTACACCACCACTTGGAGAACGTTTTTTTTTTTAATTTTTGAGATTCAATATTTCAAAAATTATGATATTATTATATCATATTTATATATTTAGGTTTTAGTTGTCTTGTTTTATTGAGAAAATTAATTTCTACAATTTTTTTAATGCAAATTCTTCAAAATAAAATCAAAGCGTTATTCTAAGTAGTTTACATTTCTAAACGTCTATCGGGCATAGATACCGTTCGTTTTAAAACGTTTTAGAATGTTTTTAGAAGGTTTTAAAAACGTTTCTAATATCGTAAAGACGATATAATTTGCCCACTGGGTTTTGAGTGTATTTTTAGATATTAAATATTTTTAGCAATATTTTTCACTTAAGTGAAAAATTGCGAAAATGAAGGAAGGAAGGAAAAATGTAAAAAAATATGAAAAATATATATAAATATCTTCCTTGAAAAATCCGTTTGTACGAAAAGGAGGTAAATGACCTGCTTTTAACAGAAACTATTTTTTAATCATTGCGAGTAAAGTAAAAAAAATCAGATTGGGACGAAGTAGTTCTTTCAATTCGTCTGAACTCACTTGAATCTCAATTTTTAATTCGCAAATTAAGGATGGATTCAAAGAACAAAATTTTGGACTTCGAAACTACAACTATGTGTAAAAGTAGCGTATTATGGACGCAGAAAAAATATAATTAATTTTTTTTGCAAAATTCTTGTTTTCCTAATTTTATGAAACTTTTTGAAATCTGCAACGCCCCCTTAAATGATAGCTGTGTATTTGTTGACTCCTTTTTTTTACCAAACAATTTTAAACTGTAACCGGAAAAAAAGGTCACTGACGTCAAAATTTTTGTTTATACTTTTAATGAAATAATCTACGTGTAAGTATATCGTGTAGACATTGATATTATAATTTTCCGTGTTCAAAAGTCAGAATTTGCACAAACAAAGCTGTTTGAGAAACTTTTAAATATGGTTTAACTAGTTCCTTTTAGCTAAACGATTTTGAATTTCAAAATTCCGATATATAATACCGTTAGAGTCAACTATACAAGAAATTATGGGCATTATGCATTATCTAAATTTTATGACCAGACATAAGTAGATTAGCAAATTATAGATTAGATTTAACCATCTCTATAGACACAAAAGACAAAATCTAATTGACCATAATATCTAATCTGTAATATGCTAATCTATAATTATCAGACTATGCCCTTATTCACTTCTTTCTTTTAGATTTATGCATCACGTGATAGTCTCGGCTACTGATACTACAGTTATATTTACGTTAAACTCAAATTGATTTCCTAATTTTGGTATTTTCACAATATTTATATAAAAATCTGCATTCTGAGATTTTTTTGAGTTGTAGAATTAATTCAATAATAATTTGCTATTCTTCCTAGATTATAGAGTATTTTCCTTGCATAGATAGTTGGTTTCAATTATCTGTTTCCTCGGGTGATCTGGCTTAGTAAAATTTTCTGTCAGCAGTATGCCTCGTGCAAAATCGCGCCACATTTGTGGCGCCAGTATGTAACCATTTCTGGTAAACCGGTTGCAGACAAGAGTTTTAAGAAAAGGGGCCGCTGTTGCGTCGTTCTGTCTGAATATGAGGACCCTGAGTTACTTAAATAAAAAACGTCACACAGACTTAATGATTACGATGATTATATAATATATTATCTATTTCAATTCAGTCATAATTGATGGATAATTAACTGAACAATATTATAAGGTGCTAAAATATTCTCGGAAGATATCCAGATATATATAAAAAAATTATTGTTGTGTTACTTTTTGATAAACTCTAGTCACAAGGCCTCACAGTCCCTTTGGGAAGAAATAGGGTACAAAGGGTACCTTTCGATTTTAGGTATTTCAAGGAATTTTTGAAAGAGTTGTCAAAACAATTTTCTAGACATTTCTATAGATTGCACAAGATTGCAAAATATCTTAAAGAATTTCATCAGATTCTAAATGACTAATTAATTTCAAGGGATTTAAAGTGATTATAAGGAATTTCAATGTATTTCAAAAGAAAATCCCTTAAAATTCCCTGAAATTCTTAAAAAAATTTTTAATTTTATGCAAATCTCGTGAAATCTCTGCAAAAACATTTTGATAAATCTTTTCGACTTTTTAAAAAATCCCTAAAATTAATCAAAGTCTCTTAGCATTTTTTGAAAATTTCCAAGTCCCTTTAAAGCTTTTTTAGCGTTTAAAATTCCTTAAAATCACTTGAAATATTTTGCAATTCTTTAAAGTCTTTTTAAAGTTATTTTATTAAATTTTTGAGAAATAACTTTAAATTCCGGGCAACGCTGGGTAAGCTTCAGCTAGTAAATAAATAAAAATTTTGAGTTTTGGGAACCCAATCGGTCTGTGAGGCCTGTAAGTAATTTTTTTACGTAAAAATTTTCCGAATATTTTTAACAGTCTAACTTTGTAAAAGGACATGCGAAAGTTCGTAACTCATGCGTAGAAATGCCCTTTTATTGTTTTAAAAAGTCTTTCTCATAGATGATGTACGCAGGATCTATGCTTGCGTAGCTTTGAAAAGATACATGTTTTACGCACCTTGTTACTAATATAAGAGTCGCAGCAGTTTCACCGACTTGAGGAACTGGATATCTTATCTTGATATATGACACCCCATTGTCACCGTTGCAGTCTACGTATCGCCTAGAGAAAAATTTCAATATTTGGTTGAAAATATTCTACAAAGTAGCACAATTTGTGCAAATTTCTTGTTCTTTAAAACAAACATAATTTGATTACAAAGATCAGACAATTTTAAATCAGAGCACATAAAATAATAAATGTGTGCGACTGCATGTTTTTTTGTACCATCATCTACTTATCGAGACCTCGTTAAGGGGTTATCTACGAATTGTTTTATCGTCTTTCTTTCTTCAACTGGAAATCACTTTACATCATACTTATAGGATACCTATAGTTGACGGAAGCTCTCTGAAAAAAATGTTATTTTTTAAGTCTGGATGATACACTTTATATTCTAATTATAAAATGTCAAGACGCAACAGATTTTACAGCGAATACAAATTTTCACTGACTAACGAATTTCGATTTAGTAAATAAAAAAAGTGAGTGATTTCTGTATAAATTGAATTAAGGACATAAACAGTTATATAACTGTTATAGGACTGACCAAAAAGTAACACACCAGGAAAGTTTTAATTTTCATGGAAATTCACATAACATCGTTATGGAAAAATTGAAAATGAAGATGCTTCAATTGGAAAGGTTTCCAAGTTGAACATTTCGAATTAAAAGTTTCTTAAATTTGTACATTTTCAATTTTAATCATTAAAATTTTTAAGTAGAACGTTCTGTTTACCAAGTTAATTACTTCACTTATTTTATAACTTCTATTATTTTATTTCTTCGTACGACTGATGCTCGATAATTGATAAAGCTGAAAATTGTTATTAAATAATACAACGGACTCACTAAAAAAAGTTGCATTAGTTCAAGCAAGATATAATCGCCTTCAACCTTTGGCTTCATGAAATGTTAGTTTATAGATTTTAAAAGCCAAACAAAAATATGAAAATTTTCCTGTCTGACGATTCCATCCTGCTTTGTTTTCTAGAAGAACAAATTTTTACGTAGAATTCAAAATATTTGCCACATATGTGTATTATAAGTAATCATGTGGAAATGATTTACATTTTTTCTCTTACAAAATTTCCTTCTAATGCAAGACCTTTTTTATTGAATTGAAATTAAAAAAAAAAAACAGATTTAACTAAAAAGGGATGATTAATAAAAACTTTAGCTTGATTATTAATATTTGATGATATATTCACTGAATCGAGAGAAGTTTACACTACACCATTAGACACACGAAATGAATTGATCGTGTGCTAGACTTCGTAAGAATGTTCGAAAAACGTTGAAGCCTATGAATTTCTCGTGGACAAAACATACTTTATACTTTGTTTTGTACAAAGAAATTCTTAGGAATACATATAATTCGCTAATATGACGATCTTACATCTTCAAGTAAGCTTGGCTATATTACAGAACATATAGGGTAACACACAGGTACAAATGTACGACCCTTAAAAATGCACTCCATCAGTATTTATATCTATGGCGCTTAATTCGATGTCAAAACGAAAATCATACTCTCTACTTTTAATCTTTACTCACGCACTCGTAATTACCGGAAATACGAATGTCAAATGCAAGATCGCTTTTGTCAATGTAAAGTATGTATTGAATTTAAAATGGAATGCCTAGAAATGTTTTCTAAGCCAATTTATATTCTGGCATGTATTTTTAGAAATAATATCTGTCAGGTGTTGTGAAAATATCAGACAATTCTAAAAAAACATGCAAAATTTTTTCTTATTTCGAAGTAAGTAATTAATTTCTTTTTAATTAACTCATAGAGTCGAGTTTTCCTTCAATTCAAGTAAAATTATTGGAATCAAGTACTTTCGTACAAAAAAAAAAAAAACAAATTATCGCGTATAATTCTCGTGACTAGAGATGTTCATTTTGAAAACTTTGGAAAAATTGAGACTTTTTCCAATAATATGATCTCTCTTGTATTTCAAATTTAGTATGTCACAATATAGAACGCCTCTCTTTATGTGTCATATTTTTATTTTAGTTGTGAACTTTTCAAAATCACCGCCACTCAGTTTTTGAAAAATTACATTTTTTGCAAGTTTAGTTTTTAGATTAAATTCTGGACAGTAAAACAAAATAAGATTGGCTTTACATATTTTCAAATAGAATATTTTCAAAGTGCACAAAGAAAAAATTTAGGTAGAAATTTTTAGATTTCGTATTTTTTTGTATTAAATATGCACAGTACGAATAAATAAATAAATAAAAGTGGAAGATTCTCTTTACAACCTACTATCTATAATTCTACATTTTGTTCTTATTTTCCAAATAAGAAACTCCTATTTTTTAATTGCATAAACACATTATTTTAACTTTTTATCCTCTTTTCTTAAAACCCCGAATAGAGAATTTTTGGAAATTCGTTCTCAAAATTACATAAACTAATAAAACGTAACAATGAATGTTTTCAAAATTTTAAATAAAATTCAATTTTTGTGGAGACCCTCAATTTTTCCAGAATTTCTACATCTCTCGTTTCTCTTTCTCTCTCTATTTGTTTTGCCTTTCATTCTTCAGTCACACAATGCAAAATCGTGTCACTTTTCGCTCTGATTTGGTAACGAAACGTTCGAAGACGCGAACAAAGGGATCACAGAAATGCAGCCTATATCCGAAGCAAAGTTTCACCCTGAGCGCATCGGGAGAATGTTAAGGAAAAGCAGGGAATGAATTGAGATCTAGGACAAGGAATCGCATGCCCTGGATCTCTGACAACAGCAGAGACGACGTAATTGTGCCGCGGGGCCCAACTGTTGCGATCACCGCTCTTCGCTACCTTCACTGGGTCCTCCAGTTTCTTGCTCAGGCCGGACAATTTGATACGTAATCAAATATTCGGGATAAGCTTGTTCACCTCTATATACCACATACTCTGGAAACACCAGACCTCCCTGAGATGGTCTTCCCATCACACTGTGGTGTCCTGGTGGTGCATGCGCCATTTTCATTGCGGAAAACTGTAGAAATGACTTACCCAGAGTTACTCGACAAAGCAGCAAATGTCTGAAACAAGAAAATGATTATTAGCAATTATTATATCATGATAAGATAAATATAAGATGATTAGAAATTACACAGAAATAAGGTGATTTTTCAAAAAATTAAGACGGTTACCTGTGACAAATATAGCAGCTTCTATCTTTGTGAACGGGACATCCAGTCCCACCACAAATTCCATAAACATATTGATTGCTTTTGCTACTATGTTCAGCAAAGTAAATGCCGGCTCCAAACATTCCACCGATGTACGCATGTCGTTCATCGAAACCTTTTTGAACTATTGCATTGATAAAAGGACTGCCATGGAAAAGCATTCTCTCGTTTGCTTGCGGTAGAGACGAATTGGAGTTCATTCTAATCATGGAACCGGGCGACGTCGGTGCTGCGGCTCCTACCTCTTCAGCCACTTCTTGTCTTCTGTGTGCATACCGCTCCCACAGCTTTCGATTCTGTACTTTTTGGATCTATAAAAAAAATTTAATAAATTGCATATTAAATAAATTGTTCTAATTAAACAAAAAAAAATAATCGTAACACTTACCCTAACAATATTATATCTGGAGAAAATACCACCAGATATACCATTATCTCTATGTTCTCTGATAGTATTCTGCATTTCCTCTTCCACAGCCAAAAATTCCTTATCCTCAGCAAGGAGATCTACCAAAAGAGTTCCTGGATTTGTAGCCGGTTGCCATATGGCCCCTGCCGCGGAACTCAGGAGTTTATCCATTCCCTTAATGAGCTTATGCCTATAACCATAAGCCGAAACTCCAACCTGCTTTAAATCCTCATGGCCCATTTCCGCGAGAATATCGAGCGTAATTTGCTCCCGTTCAAATAGCTCAAGCAAATGTTCTAGGCCTAAACTTTGCAGGAATCCAGCTACACTCGTAATCGCATTACTATTTCGTTCTTCACCTACATCTTTCATGTCTCGTTCTGAGCATTGTTCTGAGGAGGTCATTGGACTTATACAAGAAGATGGGCGTGCTACTGGTACACATAAAGTAATTGCTGCACCGGACGGCAAAATTACAGTCTCTTGAGTAAGGGATGGTGGTGGTGAAACAGGAACTGTAAATATTATAATTTGTTAGGATTTTGAAAAGTCGATTAAACCCATATTGAATATAATTCAGTGTTGCTACAAAATTAGCATCCGCGAGAGTACAGAACAGATAGAACTGAAAGTTACGTAATAGGGTTTTCAGAGAATTTTTTAAAGCTCTATACCTTTCCCAAGTTTTCAAAGAATTGTAGTAACCCTGTAACATATATTGAGAATCATTGAATAATGTACCTGCTACAATGCTAGGCGATCTGCTAGTACCAGCATTGTTTACACTAGTCGAAGGCATGGACGGCACAACTTGCTGCGACGCCATGGCATCTTGTAACAAGCATTGAACGTCGTCGGCGCTAGCCAAATCCACTGGTGTTTGTCCTTCCTGATTTTTCAAGAAAGTATCTGCTCCATGAGCAAGAAGAAGAGCGCACAACTGCGTTCGACCCTTCTGAGCGGCCTCGTGCAAAGGAGTAAAGCCCCATTTATCCGTAGCGTTAACTACCGTGTTGTATTTAATTAACAAAGCGGCTATGTCCAAGTGACCGTAACTCGAGGCATTGTGTAAAGGAATCAGTCCACCTTTGTCTTGTGCATTCACATCGGCTCCTCGTTCCAGAAGAAATTCAGCTACTTCCAGATTGTTGTATCCAGCTAGAAAAATAAACTCATATTATTTTTTCAGCTACTCGAGTTTTAATTTATTTAAGGTGGATGTATATTAAACTTACCAGCTAAATGTAGAGGTGTACTATTTCGACCTTGTGCATCTCTGCAGTTAATATTGTCAGCGGTAACTAGTCTCTGCACTCTTGCAAGATTTCCTTTTTTAGCTGCGTCCAACAAGGCGCTGTTTCCTCGTAGAAGGTCTGCAACGTCTTGATCCCCGTCTCTTACCAAATCCAAAGGCGTTGCACCGTCTCTATTCTTTTTTGTGGCGTCCGCTCCATGTCTCAATAGAAGACGTACAATTTCACACTTTCCTTTCGCAGCAGCTTCATGTAAAGGTGTGAATTTCCAAAGGTCTGCTACATTTACAGAAGCTCCATGTTTCACGAGAAGTTCTGTGACTTCATAATGTCCGTATGAGCAAGCATTATGAAGAGGCACTAAACCACTACAAAAACGTGTTCTATTTAGCGGCTGTTTAATTAAAAATTTAAATATTCTAAAATTCTTATAGAATATAAGTTTTTTTTAGAGGAAATAATTACCCTTTATCCTTAGCATGAACATCAGCCCCATGTGCTAACAGATATTCAACAACAGGAACTCTATTGTATCCCGCTGCGAAATGTAACGGCGTCGAATGTCTGCCGTCCAAATCTCGACAATTAACTGCATGTGGATTAGATTGTAGAATTCTCTCTACTGCAGTTAAATCACCAGATTTACTCGCTTCTAAGAGTTGTGCTTCCACATCTTCCGTTCCATTTGGTGGATCTAACAAGAAATATTTTTAAATAACACGAATTGTCGATTTATTACAATAATTTGATGATTAATACATCTTTTTTAACTTACCTTGTAAAATTTTTAACACGTTTTCGGTGGCTACTTGAGCCGCTGTGTATCCTTGCAGAGATACGATTGATTGGTCTACGTTGTACGATAAAAGAATTCTGCAGGCTTGTACATTATCCTCTCTTGCGCATCTGTGTCAAGAATTATAGCATTTAAAAAAACGTATATAAATATAATTATATTTAAAGCAAATTAAAAATAATTACCTGTGTAGTGCCGTTTGTCCTAATCCGTCCAATGCATTCACGCTTGCGTTGTGTCTTAAAAGAATATCCATAGCGTCGTAATGAGAATTATCGGCTGCAACGTGAAGAGGTGTCAGAAAATCTTTGTTTTTTTCATTCAAAGTGGGACTCTTTCGAATTAAAATTTCAATAATTTGCTTCCTTTTCGGGAAAGGAGAGGCGACGGCGCAGTGTAACGGAGTATCGCCAGTGTAGGGGTGTTTTAAATTCACTACAGCTGGCGACAAGTATTTTTTTAATTTAGTTGAATCCGCCTGCCTGCAGGCGTCTAATAGGCAGTGTAATTTATATTCGTCTGAAATTGAAGCAATTCAAACGTTTTACCTACTTAATTAACTGCACTTTAATACCAATAAAAAAGGATAAAAAACTACGGGTATCTCAAGAAGATCTCTTTTTATGTTTTTCCATATTAATATTAAGATACTCACAAGTTAATCTTTCTTGCAGTCCCAGTGTTGGAGCCACGTCGATAGCACTTTTACTATGACAATTTAACTGCGTTGGATCCGCGCCTTCACTCAAAAGGAGAGAACAAACTTCCGCCCTTGATTTACTCGCTGCTTCGTGCAGAGGAGTAAAGGCCCACAAATCGCTGGCGTTAACTGCTGCTCCGTGTTTCAACAACGCCTCGGTCACGTCGAAGTGACCATACGAACAGGCGTTGTGAAGTGGAACTAGGCCACTGATAAGAAATTATATTTATTAAAAATGACTACCTAATTCTTTTTTAATTTCTATAATGATAAACCCCAATTACCCTTTGTCTTTTGCGTGCACGTCCGCTCCATTTTGAAGTAAAATTTGTACGACCCTAGAACGATTGTACCCAGCAGCTAAATGCAAAGGCGTTGAACGGCGACCATCACTGGCGTGGCAATTTACGTTCAGAGGATTGAGTAGTTGCAAAAGTCGTTCTTCGTTTCCCGATCTTGCTGCCTCCAGTAACTCGTCCTTCTTATATTCTCCTGTTAACACTGGTTTTGTAGCAGCATCAGCTAAATCAAGGGCAGTTTTTCCCTCAGTGTTTCTAATATTTGCATCAGCTCCGTGCTGCAGCAGTGCTATACATACGTCTATTTTTCCCTGTAATATAATTCAAAATTATTAAATCAGTGTGAAGCTTTTATTTTACTATGAAATAATCCATATAATATGTAATATATTGATATGTATTTTGATAATCTACCTTTATAGCTGCTTCGTGCAAAGGTGTATAATTCCAATTATCACGTGTATTGGGATTAGCTCCTGCTTCCAGTAACAGTCTTACGACGTCATAGTGTCCGAACGAACAAGCATTGTGTAAAGGATGAAGTCCACCATCGTCTCGAGCTTGGATGGAAGCACCAGCCAGAAGCAAAAATTCAACTACGTCTCGCCTACCGTATCCTGTTTTACATTTAATATAAATAAATCATTTAATAATAATTTAATTGAAACATGCACTTTAAAATTTTGTAATTTAAAACGTTTATATTTAAGATTCTTGAACTATTTACTGACAATTGTAATGGGTTTTGGTCCCTTTTAAACTAAAGTTTAGTGTTTTATAAAACGAAAACTCTTGAGTTGGAAATGACCTACATTCTACTGATAAGTACTTTGTGATTAAAAATTATATATTTCTTTAACATCCGTTTGCTTTCCATTTGATACATTTTTTATTTCGAAATTCTTAAATATTAATCTTTCAATTTAATAATTACGAATAAAGAATATCGTTTTTTAATCTAAAATCTGGAATTAAAAAATATATTTAGATTATTTACAAAAAAAGAAAAAAGTCGGAACACTTTGAATGGAATAAATTAAAACGGCAGGAACTTTTTGAAACACTTTTGGCTTTTAGAAGAATTTCGCAATCTGTCAGTTGACAAAAGATGTAAAAGTAAACATTATTTGTCACTAGTCGAGTCGCCAGTATAGTTTAAAAAAGTAGTAGACAATTTTAAATTTAAGATCTCACTGTTACTATGGAGGTATAATTAAAACCATAGCGAATGACAACATAATCCAGTTGCGAAAGGAAAGAATCACCTTAATGTTCGATGAACCGTTAAGGTGAGTGACTCCTCTACAAAAGCTTAACTTTGAAAATATATCGAGGAATAAGTCTGATAAACAACACATTTCAAAGTTGATACGAGTAAAGAGAAAAAATGTATTGCTCACCAGCTGCAAAGTGTAGAGGTGTAGATTTCCGTCCTGCTGTATCCCGTGCATTGACCGTTTTCGGAGTCACCAATTTCTTGACCCTCGCGAGATCTCCAGTTTTACAGGCCTCGAAAAGTTCACGCAAAGGGTCCGTACTTCCAGACCCTGTTAGGGATTCGGGATTCGTTAACACTGTCCGTCGTCCTGCCATTTCACAACGCCATTTTCACGTTTGGTCAATGATGGTTCTATGTCTATGCAATATTTTATTTTTTTATTGCTCTGCACTCTTGTGCACAAGCACAGGTTACGTTTGTCATCGTCATTCACATGCGCAAACACAAGAAAACATATACATACATTCACAGAATCGATAACAGGACAAGTAGAAACAAGGATGACTTGAGCCAATCAGAGATATTTGTGCAGCTGTCACACAATGGCGCCAAATTTGAATTTCTTGTTCAAATTTCAATACTGCACCTCATTTGGTTTGAAACTTTCAATTACACATATGTATACGTTATGAATAAACTAATTATTGAATATTCTATATTTTATAATTAGAACACAACCTAAACTTATTTGCGAACACTTACTTCAACAACAATTTCTACATATTTACTGCAGCTGGATTCTGAACTCGTGAAAGTTTTCGAACACGAAATTTAATTCGGTTTTGAATCGCGCGCCAGATTACAGCAAATTGCAGATTTTTCTTGACAGTCCTGCCAACAACACGTACTGCGCGCGCAATCAGCTCCATTTGGCTGCGTTAAGTTATCGGGTGCACTTCATATGGGGTGTGTATCTCCTTTAATATATATACATACAATATCTACTTGTATTGAAGTGTAGTTATGCATATGTAGTTACATACATCACGATACACGGTACAACTTATATTTTGAACATACGTATTTTGAGTTGTTTAGGTAAGGAAATTGCTATATAATAATTAATAATTCGGCTTAGAAAATCATTCATATCAATTAATTGATTTTTATATATAGTGTTTATTTAAAATATGTAAGTGAATTATTAATTAAAATTTCTCAGTTCTAACCTACAAAAGTCCTTTTATATATTATCTATATTATATATCCTATATATTATTTCTATTTAATGTTTCCTTTTAAATTATAGTTTTAGTGTAGTCTTTTAATTAATGAAAAACGAATAAGTTTTTTTTTTGAAGTTCTATATACTCGATTTTCACATCAAGTATATTATTACATTAATGTATACATTATATATACATATATATTACATATACTGATAAATAACCTAGTTTTACAGCTTACAACGTAAAATTTATGTTACAGATGCAATTTCACCGTAGTTGAAATCGTTTTCGGACTGCATTATGGCACAAGCAACCAGGGTTCTTGGTTGTAGTCCGTTGACTGCACGATGCATATATTCCTGTCTTTCTTTTAGTCCAAATTCTGTATTTGAGCAGAGTCTACGTTGGAAGCGAAAGCCGATATGGCTTCCCACTGCAAAAAGCAAAGTATTTAGAGTATCTCAGAGACCAGTTGTAGCTGAAGAAGAGGCTCTGGAAATGAAGCGACTTTATAATTCCTACAGAACAACTGTTAAATCTATTAGGTATATAAATTATACCATTGGAATCGTACTTTCTTGTTTCTTGTAACTTCTATTATTCTAACACAAATTACTTAATAATAACATTATTATATTCTAGGAAATATCTGATGAAAGTAGCAGAAGAAAATAAAGTGCAGTTAGATCCAGTACTAGTAGAAAAAGCAATAGAAGAAGATTTCCTCGCGTGTTCAGCTATAAATGACGAATGGAATGAGAAAATTTCCATAGAGAGAGAAGTGTTTTTGGAAAAGAAACGATTAGAGAAAAAGGAACGGATTTTACTAACCGTAGAGAAAAATAAGAAAATAAAAGAAGAGATAAGACAAAAGGCATTAGAAGAAATAAAGAAAGCTCAGGAACTGGTTCCAAACCTCATAACCAGTAGCAACATTGATAAGGCAATAGATGAAGCTTTGAATACTGTCGTTGATTATAATTATGCAATTGATATCAATGGTAACAGGTACACTGCTGAAGTTGAATTCACACCAAATGCATCGAACAAACGGGAAAAAATTCGAGCATCTCAATAAGTCATTTTTTAAAATTTGTACATAACATAGTCTTTACACAAACAGAGGATAAATAAATTAAACAATCCTTCAGTATCAGATTCCTCTTTTTATTTCGGGTTGTGACACTATTTATTAATGAGAATAGTTGTATACAGCTTTGAGTAAATATACATTTTCCAGTTAATCATAATGCAACAATATAAATATATCATCCGAACATCTTTGGTTTAGACACACACGATTTCTTTCGGTAAAAAACCCTGGATTGTATAAGAAAAACTTATGCATTTTAAAACAAATATTTGGCCTGTGATTGTGGTAAATTATGAACTTTTACTTTTTCTTCTAAAACCCTAATTGCTGCTGTAATTTAACTTAGAAATCTCCTGCGTGTACATGTCGGAGCGATGTTTTGGTTGTTTACACAATAATTGAAGTCAAGTGTGATTTAAAATTTCGTTCAAATACAGCTGGACAATTGTAAATAAATACGATAAGTTTCAATTGATACAATCTAAAAAAATCTTTTATTTTGTTCTTTTTATTTGTAATAATTAATCATAAGTTCTTTTGAATTCAGACTGAATACACTAAAAATTGAATTAAAAGCGTAAAGTCTGGGATACCTGTAAATTTGAATTACTTTTAAAATTTTAATTTGAACATTAAACGCTTATGAATTTTTTCACAAATCTTGTAAAATAGAAAAATTATTCGCTTATTAGTTTGCATAAAAAGATGGTGATACATACTATTAATTAACGTTAACATTTTCGAGTATCGTGTCGTGTCACATGATATTTAAATACCTATTACTGAAAAGGAAACTGAATCGGCGTTCCATAAACTGAATATTTAAAAACAGACGATCTTTCTTGCTCGACAATATCGTCGTGACAGTCGGTGAATTTGCAAAAGTCTAAAAACTATCGCTGCTTTATCACAGAGGCTGCCTTTTCAAAACTGAATCTTGGAATTCTACGCCACCGCCGAGGCGATTAAAAAATAATAAAAATGCTGCGCTACCGAGTAAAGTATAAACGGCGCAGGACTTTACATTGAATCTTAACATAATTTTTTTTCTCATGGAAATTCTACGTTTTTTCTGTGGAAAAAGACATGTTTTTGGCAAATTTAAAACGTATTGGCACGATAAAATTAATACGTAATGATGGTAAAGTGCATAAGGCAGAATTAACAGAAAAATTTTTAAGTTTTACTTATGCTATAAAAGTGAGCGATAGAAAAGTCGCTAGGAAAGGTACATCATATTATATTTTTCGTTTTATGGCATAATAAATCATTGTTCTGCTTAAACATCGTTAACATAATTTACGTACTTAATGTACCTTATGGTGCTACTGTTTAAAATATTACCGGCTGGAGTTTGAATCTATTGCACTTTTATAATATGTATTATTTGTATCAAAAACAAGAGAGGCTTCAGGCTTCAGTTTCAACAATGATCAACGGAAGTTAGTTTGTAAAGGTACATTAGGTGCTCTTTTCATACAGACTAACAGATGCTTAAGTGTTGTACTGATTTTTTCGTTACTTATTCATATATTATTAATATTATATTATTACTAGACACAATAGGGTCACGCATTTATACGATTTATCCAAAAAATGAAAATATATATACATATATTTATTGCAGCGAACCACCAAATCCACTTGATCGATTTCTTTTCACTTTCTTAATAGTAAAGTTCTACTGCAGGGTATTCTTTGAAAAGAGTAAAAAAAGTGCATTTCATGATTCACCTTGATAAATATGTATGATTGTTACAACAACGTACTGTTCGACATTTCGTAACCGCTTGAGTGCACATACAAAAGATCATAGAAGCTGCCATCGTTTACATCTCACCGATCACAGTTAAAATTTAATATACGTTTTCATTTTCGTAATGTTTAAAAACATTAAGGCTGGCACATTACCAAACCGCAGATTCCATTTTAACAATGTATCTTGAACTTCAACGACGTTAACTAACATTAGCTATAGGATTGTGCGCTTCGTTCAAATACACTCGAAATTTTGTAAAAATTTAAAAACAGTCAATATCTAAAATGTATAATATCTGAAAGAAATATAAAATACTCTAAAGTTTAGAATAATCATAGCCATATATATTTAAATTCATAAAAATAATTATATATCTATATATAATACGTTCTTCATAAAACATTAACAATTAAAATATAATTAAACATTTTTTAATTGAATTGCAAATACTTGATTACAATTGGCAGTAAAAGAAAAAAAAATTAAAATAAAAAGCAATTAACTCTTCCATGTTTTCAATTGTTTTTAGTCATTCTAGGTTTTGTTATTTACAAATTTAAAATTCTAGAATGACTATTTGAAAAGCAAAGCGCACATCCATAAACAATTTTTCTGTTGTGAGTGCATTGTGCGCATATTTGAATTGGTGTGCAACGCATTCTCGCCAAAAAATAGCTTCGACTTTGATTTTGTGAATTTATAAAACTCGGTCTCATCATTCAGGCTTTCGTACATTCTACGTAATTCGTCATGGTCGAGCACCATGATCGAAAGTGTGCTACGTTTCTGCGTTACATACTAATGAAAAATACAAGATTCGTACAAAATTCTTAAAATCTTACTCTTCACGAACAGTATTAAAAAGATGGCACATGCTTTGTTGATTGTGGAGATTACTTTCTCCATTCTCTATTTGTTAGTTCATAATTTTTCTTTTGCACTAGCAGTGTGAGATATTCACATGGATGCATTGTCCACTCGACAACGAGCGACTCAATTGTCGTTTACTCATGTCTCTAAATTCACACACATCACACAGTACCTAACGTTCTCTGTACAATATTTCATTTTCATTTTTTTTCAGTTCGGTAGTGTTGGTCTTCGTGACGAAGAACGTGGTACTTAGTTATCCTGGTGCATAGGGGTTCAAATTACTTATTCCATGTATGCTTTCTAATATTTTGGTATCAATCTACTAACGAGCTTAGTTTTCTACAGTTCAATAAATGGTTTAAAAAGAAAAAATTTAATGATGAATTTAGGAATAATTGTTCGAGCTACGATTTAGCGTTTTTGCCCTAGAATGCTGTTTTGACTATATGAAAGACAATGCACTTTGGTCAACTCTTTAAACCTCTTGGCAATATTGTCAAACATATACATATTTAAATCTATATGAATATGTATTCATACAAATACGCAATTACAATAAAATGATTCTTAAATATTAGATATAAGTATTCAACAAGTTCTACGTCATAATAGCAACACTGACAAACGATTGGAGGAGAGGCATCTCGTTTAGTGTTCTCTTTTCAAGAACATTTTACATTTCTTCAGAAACGTCCGTGGCCTCGTCACCAGCAACAATAATAATATTAAATATAGAAACATTTTGTTTCTAAAATAATGATAATAGCAAAAATTTAATCGATAATACGAATTCTCTGAATTAAAAAGAAAATAAAAATCCACAAAACATCTGAAAAATGAACAAACTACGTACTTTTTGTCAACCCTTTGCTTTTTTGAAAGCTCATGCTAGTAGACTTGTACATTCTCGCCAGGGTCGCTATTCATAGCTCATAAAAATTTTTGACCCTAAAAGGAACGAAATTCGTACATTGTTAAAAATTGTAGCAATTTTACTATATACTTATAATAAACAAAAGTAAAGTAAATGTACATCCTCATGATATAGAGTATTAATCATGGATAATAAATTTATTGTACATTGATGAAAGTTTCTTCAAACACATCTATAGTAAAATTGCTATATATATGCTCTTAACAGGGTACAAAATAACAATGTCGCCTCATAAATAATCGACTGAATTATTATAATACAAAACTATCGCTTACCATTATCCATACTATACGCTGTATAGTAAACATTAATTTTAAATATCGGGTGATTTCCGACTGGAGTATGGGAGTATCTTGTGAAAATCTAATCACCGGGTGTTTACTTCCTACTCTCTAAATATCGAGTAATGCGTTGATTTTGTTTACGTTACGTCAATCCTTGGATTATTCAATACCTCGTGGGCCATCTATTGGCATCGTATGCAGCACTTCGTCGAGGAGCTGAAGTGCTCGATGGAGATGTACCTGAAAATTTATTAAATGACCTTCCAAAAGAATTCGCAAAAAATTTAAAAGAATTCATAAGAATATTAAAGTCAGAAACTTACCTCAATCCAACAAGGCGTTTCTTTTATGCTCTGTCTGGGATAATCTGGACCCCAACCCTTGACAAAGCTTAAGCGCAAAATACAAAGTCTTCGAAGATCGTCGACTCCAATTCCAGCCGCTGCACTCAAACCTATAATAAGAATAAAAAGTTTTTAAGTTCCCAAACTTTTTAAATTTTATTTTAAAAAAACATTAATTTGGAAACTATTTTTTACTGAGAACTAATCGAGAAGAAGAAAAGTAGACGTAGATCCCGCGATCGTATCCACAAATGTACACATACTTTTAGTTATAGGCGCCCCATGAGTGAGATGTCCAGCTACAGCTGCTGCTTGGGCCGCTGCAGCCGCTTGAGCAGTAGCTGCTTGTCCTCTCATTTGCTTGTGACACTGCCTCAGATCGAAGACTTTAATATAGGCCGTAGGGTAGATTTTATGAACCGCGTCTCCGGGTGCACGACCAGCTTCCCTATCTAGATAATAGGATTGGACGAAGACACTATGTTCACTTTGACACTTGAGCCAAACGTCACCTTCACCTCGCAAGTCAAGAACTACACCTTTTCCTACACAATGACATTGTAAAATGTCATTAATCAATAATTGAACTTTCATTATATAAAAGAAACTAGTTACAAAGACAATTCCTTACCAATATGTAAACGGGCTTTTTCACTTTGCTCGGTACGATGGACGTTACTCAGGGCCCCAAGGCAAAATCTGTTACCACCACTGGGGTCCACATAACCATCTACAGTAACAGTGGGACAACTACTGCTAACTTTAAATGTTTCACCCACTTGAGTGTCCAATTCAAAGTATCCAACGGAGCACCAGTATTCTGGAGCTGGTTGACTCGAAAGTAAATTTCCCCCTACTTCGCTTCCATGTGCACCCCCTAAAATTTGATCATTTAATAATAAGAAAATAACATTATGCAATTGAACTTTTAAAATTTACCAACAAGGGATAGAAATTGGAAAAATTAAAAATTAAATTCAAACTTGATAGAAATCTTTACTTACAGTATGAAGTAGTATGAAGGTGTCGATGATCAGGAGGTTGCATACTCTGTGTGTAAGTCAAGGTGTTGGCACCACTCCATTGCGGTGCACCTGTATTATACGAATTTGTTACTGTAGCCACAGCAAAACCGTTCTGATGGTGTAAATGGACCGGTGAAACTGGTGAGCTCTGACTGCCACCTGCTAAGGCATTCAACATAATTATATTCAATCCCTTTAAGTTTGATGGGCTCAAATTCGAATCTCAAAACTCATAATCTCTTCATTTTACTCGACAAATATTAGAACCTAGATCTCTTTTACTCTTAAAAAGGAAATTAAAAAAAAAAGATAATGCAATTCCTCGAGAAACGTACTCAAGGTTGCAGCTAATGGATCGACAGTTGGCGGAGGTTGATTCAGATCTTGCGGTGGTGTAGCAGTTCCATAAAAAGGTTCCGTAGATTGACCTTGAGTAGAATTCAAAATCTGTCCACTCGTATTAGTACTCGTCGTATTTAAGGGTTGCTGTTGATTACCAACGGCATGGGCCATCGGGTGTCCTACAGCTGTATAATTTAAAAAAATATTATAAAAGACAAGAAAGAAAGGGAAACATGTAATTATTTTAATACTTTTAGAACCGGTTTCCTTTAAATTACATGTATGAAAATTAAATGGAAAACAGGAAAGAAAAAGCATATAGAAAAAATAAATAATACCCCGTATACGTACAATGGTGTATGTTTCGCGACGAGGAATGATGAGGCGTGGGAATCCAAGTCTGTCGGGGACAACTACTCTCCTCCAATTTGGTATGTGGATTCCCACCATTGACTCCCCCGCCTCCACTAAACATACCCTCACCATTGGCTGTGCGAAAAATAAAAAAGCGGAAACCAAAAATAAGGAGAAAGAAACTCAAATTGATAATATATAGTCAAAATAGACATGCAGAATCTTAATCATATTTTCAGAAATCGTAATAAAAAAATATGAACGAAAGGATATTGAATTTTAAAATAGTGTAATTAAGAGTTGCGGTCAAGGAAGATGGCTGTGATCAAATATTGTTGGCATAGTCAAGGGTGCAAAAAAACGTGGGAGCGGGTTCTTAAAATAGCGAAGGGAAGATATTTAAAAAATATAAAGAATTATTACTTTAGGCCTAGAAAAGAACCGATATAGAAAATTCATATGTACCTGGGTTTGGTGCCGCAAGGCCTGGTATAAATGATTGTTGAGGTTGTGGATTGTTTGCTGCAGGTGGTTGTGGAGGTGGATGATGTTGAATAGTTTGATTTATCTCTCCATCAACATCCATTCCTGTACTTACACCTACTCCTGCCGCAGCACCAGCGGTTCCACCGCCTACTGTATATTCGTCCTTGACTAAGCGTCCACCAGGTCCAACTCCAACGCCAGATTGTAGTGTCAATCCTGACAAGTCTGTAAAGAACGGGTCTGTGTGGGGGAAACCAACCCAGTCCGTCATACACCAAAGCGACAATAGTAAATTAATATTTGCTAACGGTTTTTAGATGACAACTCAAGAAACTATGAACTTAAGTCACATTACTTTTGCTTTCAAAACTGTAGCAGATATAAATTAAGAGAGCATTTACAACAATTATTGCGATATTTCAAAATAATGTAGCGCCAAACCGAGTTATTTTTATATTTTAAGCATCTTTTTTGGTATTGGGTTATCTTTATAATAGTAATACTATTTTTACCTATTTCATAACATTTCTATAGTCTTATCTTTGTTAGAAAACGTAGTTATAGATAAACTTTAATTGAATATTACGACAGAATTTATTTTTAAAATATTGTTTACAATGTTAAGGAATTTTACTTAAGTTGTACACAGCAATTATTTAGTATATTATAAGATGTCTGCAATGAAGAACTTCTTTCAAATCAAATCAGTTTCGTATGAGATGCTTTAAACATAAAAAAACTCTAAACAACAATAAATACAAAGCGAACTGCAAATCACATGCACAAAACATACCTATCCCTGGAGAGACGACTCTTTCATAATGGTAGGGATTAACACAAACGGAGTCACATTTGAGATCAAATGCGAACTGACAATACTTGACATGCTTGAGTTCATTTTTATGGAGATCTGGCCATCGCCATATCCTTGCGTAAATGACGTGAGGAAAGCCCTTACGTCCAGCCACCTGCAGTCTGCCATCCAGGGTTCTTTGAATTGTAACACACTTGCTAGGATGAGCTCCATTTGTTGTGATGGCTGTTATTAAGCTATCCAGCTCTTCTCTTTTCTCCTAAAAAATTTAAATAATCATTTGTTATTCTGAATTATTTGTAACATTGTAAACTGTTAAATATTTTAAAATGTTGTATCTCCGCGTCAACCAAATTAAACTCTTTATTTTATTTCAAATCTCAATAAACACTAGTAGTTCAGTCTTGATAAGAAATTGAAATTATGTAAAAATAAAAATAATCAATGCTTTTGTACCTTTAATTTTTTTACCAGTGACTCGATCGCTCTTTTGCTAAATGTTTCGCTTTCTCCTCCTTGACGATGGCACATGAGCGAATGAACGATACTCAGACACGCATCTGCACTGGTCGGTGCACTAGGTGCCATTCCCGTCATTTCGCGAACTAAAATAGACGGCATACATTAATATTTCAGTTAAGGATTCAAGTTGTCACATAAACATTCAATTTCTTCACTTTCTTCAACAAATATCAGAATTATATATTTTTTCGCTATACAGACATACTCTTTTTCGAAATAGAAGCATGACTGCAGAGTGAAAAAATGTCTACTTTGAATGTCTTTTGTGTAAAGTAGAAACTTGTAAATCTAACAGTAGCCTTCAAAATTAAATAATTCATTAATAATTAATTATTGATTATAATATAATTAATATAAAGAGTAGCTTTAGTTCGTGTTGTTAACTTCAATCGCATATAAAAAAATGAATTTGAATTCATAATACACATTTTTCTAAAAATACATTTTAAATATTAAATTTTATGAAAAGAAAAGATGCAAAAGCGAAAAACTTACTTTCTGGATTAGGCTGTATCGGGGGCGAGGGGTAAAGATGACCCCCCCCGCCCGCGAGTCCAACCATCTCTGTGAAAGCCGTGGCGGCAATTGTTGACGTCTTCTCTCAAAAGTCTGACCTTACCCTTACGTCGAACTCCAAAACACTCAATCCCCTTATGCTCCACCATCTAGTGGAAGTAATTTTGCCATGCGTTGCGGCTTCAATTACACTGGATTAATTGACACAATCTTACTCGCAATTGAAGATTGAACCAGGTGGAAATAAACCCGCGCCAGGAACAAAACACACAGAATATTATCCCTCCAATCTATAATTCGCAATCAACAAACCTAGACCTTCACAAACAAAACAACCTCGCTACTTGAAAGTGGTGTACTTTTCTAAATTCAATCGCACATCTCAGAAGACAGAAATACTTGTAGTTTTTTCTCACAAATATTCGCAACGTCTGTGCATCGGTATAACGATCTTTGTTTTTGCACTGAGAAAACTCTGAAAGTCTAAATCCAAAATGAGAACCTCTGTCCTTAGAGTTTTCTTTGAGAATCAGAAATAAATTCGAATCTATAGAAAATTAACGTTCTTCAATGAAGCACTGTCTTTCACTCATGCTTTATCAACCAACAATCGCATTATTGCAATTTTCACTCTTTAATGTCCAAAAAACTGTACGCGAAACAAACAAAGCCTTGCTTGCTGTAAAACACGAAGGAATAGTAAGCAGATCGAACTCGCTATTCAGAAATGTCAATAGAAACTGCACTTTAAGTACCAGCCTTCTTGTAAGGCACAGAGGCAGATTATTCGCACATGTGCGGTACAAATCTACCCGTCTTCTTTTCTCTCGTGAATTTGTGCGAGAGAAAAGAAGACGGGTAGATTTGTACTGCGCATGTGCAAACAATCTGCCTCCATGCCTTACAAGAAGGCTGGTACTTAAAGTGCAGTTTCTATTGACATTTCTGAACACTTCCCAATGCATTGTTCGATCTCCTTACTATTCTTCCGTGCTGTAAAATATTCTACGAATGTCACCCGAAGTTAGCTGCATTAGCTACATAATCGAATATCGAAAACATGTTTTGTTTTTACTTAAATGATGTCTTTTACTTTTATATATGTAGTGATTTTTTCCAGATTTAAAAAAATTCTAAAGTTAAAGACCTTTCAATTGTCTTTGTTTAGGTATATATTTGTACAAGTGCAAAATTTTATTTTGGTCGTATCTGTATTTGAATTTTTGGCGGATAAAAATGGCGCCCGATTTAAGTCTTCGAACCAATCACAGAAGTACTATCTGCCATTGGTCCTTTAATCATGAACGCATAAAGATATGTGTACAAACACTAAATTCATTCGGAACCTTTGGGACCATGTGGAATAAAAGGTTATGTTTGAAAAAATAATAAAGTGTCAATATCATTTTAATACTTTTATAAACATAAAAAGATTAAATAGAAAGTTTTTAACGACACAAAAAAAACGAAAATTTTCTTAAAGTAAGTAAACAAGGAAAGTTTTATTTAATTTGTCTAATTAACGTATACTTGAAGTGTTGATCCTGATGAAACCTAATTAATTATCAAGTTTTGAGGAATGTAACTTTTATCTAAATGAAATTCTTATATATTGCTTTTATTTCCAGGTATTTATCTTCAAATTTCATTTATTTGAATAGATAAAAAGAAAATAAAATGAAGATCAGTCAGGTGAAAAGAAGTAATCAGAAGCGCACCAAGCTTTCAAAGCAAGGAAAATTAAAAACTAGAAGACATCGAGAAAAAAAGAAAAAAATGCCTCAAAAGCCCCCAAAGCCTCAATTGAGGGCTGAAGAAGAAGAAGCGAGTGATGACAATCAAGATATGTTGGAAATGGTGGAGAAAGACGATCTCAGTTTCCTTAAGAATGCAATATCGCATAAATCTTATGACCTTTTAAAAAAAATTCGTTTAAATGAGGTCCCCAAGTATGTTTATTTTCACCTTTATATTCATTACTTTATAAAGTTTTTCATTAAACTTAATGAACTTATTCTTATGTTTGTCGTTTTCAAGTTCCAACCAATACCCTTAATAAAAATCGAAGATTGCTAATGAAATTAATAATTTATAAAATTCCATCTTGCAGGGACTCTAAGAAAAAGAAAACCGCCGATCAGAATTTGGAGTACAGATACGAGAAGACTGCTTTTAAAGGCGTAGAAGATGAAATCGGAAAGGAGTATAAATTGTTATTACCGATCAAAACAAAAGATGGATCCGTTCAAACCAGAGCAGTTGAATTTGAAAGTAAGGAAACTAATGAAGAACCAGATGAAGAAATGGCTGACGCAGAAGAAGAAAATGGAGAGAATAAAGGGGACGAAGAAGAAAAAGAATGGGAATTAGATCATCAGGTAAATTAAATTCTTATTATTTATATATTTAATTTTTATTTAAAATTATTTCTTTTTCACGATATGTTTTTTTCCAGGACTCAATGGTTCTTGATGAAGATAAACCTATCTCTACTGCAAAATTGTTAGCATGTCGTGAAGAGGTTTTGAAGTCTCGTCGTTATGCAATTGGCATTTTGTCTAGTGGAATTTTAGAAGACCCAGAACTCAGGACGAAAAATTTTGCATTGTTGTTTAAGTTCATGGAAGAAAAAAATCCTGAAGTATACATTACTGTACGCAAACTGGCGACTGCTTCTCTCCTGGAAATATTTAAAGATATTCTACCTTCTTATCATATTACGACGGTCAAACAAGAAGGAGTTAAACGTAATTATAAAAAAATTCTTTTCTAATACAGTGGATTCTGTAAATTTCATTTTACTAACAATTTTGAAACATTTCTAGTGAAAAAGGACACTCTACAACTTCAAAACTTTGAAGCAGAATTGGTAAAAAATTACAAAAAGTATTTGCAAAATTTGGAGAAGATGGCTAAAGTTCTTTACAAGAAAGGAAACTCTCTGCGGAAAGTAGACAATCGAGAAATACAATTAGCAATGTTAGCTGTAAATTGCATGTGTGATTTACTAGTAATTCATCCTTACTTCAATTTTGCAAATAATATCGCGAAATTTCTTATTCCGCTTCTTGATAGTAAAATTCCATCTGTAAGAGAAGCTATTTTTAAATGCTTCACGCAGATATTCAAAGAAGACAAACGAGGAGAATTATCTTTAATCGTAAGTATTCAAATACTCTTTATTTATTTTTATTTCGATACTAATTATTATTTCATCATTTTAGATTGTACAGCAGTTAAATAAATATGTGAAGCCTCGAGCGCATTCCGTACATCAGGAGGTAATTGCAGTGTTACTGGGATTACGAATTAAAAACATCAATCTAGATAAAGAAAGAGAGGAGGAGATGAAGCAAAAGAAATTGATGTCTCATAAGCAGAGGATTCTCGCTTTGAGTAAACGAGAGCGGAAGAAGAGCAAGAAGCTAGAACAAGTTGAGAATGAATTGCTGGAGGCTAAAGCTGAGGAAAATAAAAAAGCAAAAGAGAAAATTCTTACTGAAATTACGAGTGTAACGTTCACGATTTACTTCAGAATTTTAAAACAAGCTCCCAGTAGTAAAATTCTCTCAACTTGTTTAGAAGGCTTAGCCAAGTAATTATATTATTCTTTTTCGTTGTGTTATTTGATTAACATTTGACAAGTTGAAAGGTATAGATTTTAAAATTTTGCGGCTTTTAAAATAGACATTTCTTTCAGATTCGCTCATTGCATAAACTTGGAATTTTATCAGGACATCGTTAACGTTCTGAGCAGTTTACTGGAAGAAGGTAATTTGGGCTTGAGAGAAAGACTAAACTGCATTCTCACCGTGTTTATAATATTATCTGGACAGGGTTCAGCTTTAAATATAGATCCACAACGGTAATGTATATCTTTCATCCGCATTTTTTAATTGCAACTCAATAACAAACACAACGTAGTTTAAATTGTTTAATTTCGAATGTGCCTTATATATAAAATTACTTTTTCCAGATTTTATTCTCATCTTTATAAAAATCTTCTAAATGTCCATATTGGCAAAACTCATTCTGAAATCGACATAGTCTTAAAAGTATTGGTTCAGTCGTTAATTCACCGAAACAAAAACATCACTCAAAATCGACTGGTCGCTTTTGTAAAAAGAATCGCTTCCATGGCTTTGGGACTGCAGCATAATGGAGCCCTTGCGATTCTCAATGTAATTAGGACGATTATGCAGTTAAGAAAGGCCACTTATATTTTACTCGACACCGATAGCGGCGTTGGTAGCGGAATTTTTTTACCGGAACTAGAAGAACCCGAGTATTGTAACGCGCACTGTACAGCCCTGTGGGAAATTGCAGCCTTACAGGTATATCTCTTTACATTATAAAATGATCTCGTTGTCTTGTTTCAAAAATATACCCATCCAATCTTTGAGAAAACTTTTCATTTGTTTACAAATTAACTAATTTGTTTTAGCGACATTACCACGTTACCGTTCAACAATTCGCGAAAAACATAGCCTGGGAAGTTCCATCAACTGGCGAAGGAAGCATACCTCCTACAATTGCTAAACTGTGAGTACTTGTTTGTTTATTTATTTATTTTTTGAGATTCAAAATCTGTTAATTTTGAACGTTTAACGTCGAACGCTTTCAAGTTAAAATTAATATCATAACTTCCCTTTTACAGGAATCCTCAAGAAATTTGTGAGGAATTTGATCCAGCTCAAGTTGCTTTCAAGCCACCAGTTGCTGTTCCGAAAAAAGTAGTTCCCAAAGCTTCATCGAGCCATGAATTCGTTAATAGTGCATTCGAAAAGTATGTTAATGACAGTTGTAGTAGAGATTCTGCCACTAAAGGTGATAGTTTGAATTACTGTGCGTCTATTCCTAAAAGAAAATGTGCTTTTAAACGTGTAACAGTTGATGATCATAAGTCTATTTGTAAAAAGAAACGAGTGAAATAAATAAATGCACTTGACATACATATTTGTTATTGCAATACGTATTAGAATTTTGCATTACACATAATAATTTTCATTCTGTTTTAAAAATAATTATCTGATTATCTAATAATTGTTTCGGCACCTCCATTCCACGACACGAGGTGAGCACAGTGCTCTCAAACGGGACTGTCTGCGCGTGCATTGTTTTGGCTTACCGCTGGAGGAAATTTTCCATTGGTCTATTTAATTTGATTTTGAATCGCGCACCAGATTACAGTCAATTGCAGAATTTCTCCAGGAGGAAACCAACACGGGCTGCGCGCGCAGGCAGCCCCATTTGAGAGCACTAGGTGAGCACGGCGTTAGCCAGCGTGAGCTGTTCGTGTTGTTGTCATCATTGTCATTTACGTTTGTTTACATTGCATGGGGCAAATGTATATGAAGTATGAACTATAGTTTTAATTATACTCTTCATCTTTTTTTTTAATATAATTAGTGATTATAAATAATCTGTTTAGTGAAATATGGAGGAAACGAGAAAGAAACTCAGGTATATATACATATATTTCTTTATTTTATAGGTTATGTTAATATCTTATTCTTTATTTTAAAAATATGTAATTGTAATGTTCTTCAATTTTAAGCCAACGTCAAAAGAATAAACAGAACCGAAAGCCTCATGCCCATTCCGTTAAACAACCCCATTTCGCAAAAGACGTGAGAATAAATCTCCGCAGAGCAAAATTTAAGTCGAAACGCAGGACTCAACCTGAATCTGGATCTGGATCTGAATCTGGATCTGATGAACCTAGCATTAATCCTCAACCGAACAAAGATCGTCTTTCTTTGGATGATATATCAGATGATGAGGATAGTGAACAAGAATTCGGGAATTCTGTTAAGGCGTCAATTTCCGAAGGGGCAGATTTTATTGGTATCCCTTTGAACGAATGCGTAGGAATCAAAGATGCATATTATAAGGTATGTATTCTATTATTTTATTTCGATTTTGGATTTATAATGTTTAGAAAATCGAGCAAAAATGCTTTAATCTCTGATTTTAGACCCGACAAATCATTTATATACAAAATGAAGCAGAAACAGCAAAAGAACATTATGAAAAAATAGTTAACGAGGGTTCAAGATCCAAAAGTCTTAAGGAATCTGCCCAACCAGACGATGATTTAGGTACAGGCGAAAGTAGAACAAATATTAGAAAGGAAGAGGACTGCAAATCGGAAAGGAGAGATTTAAAAAGTTCTGAATTTCAGAGCCTCGAAGAAGATTTAGATTTTCTTCTCACATTGAAAGAACCTCTTATAGATGAACCTATTAAAATTCCGCAAATTGCTTCTACTTCGAAACTTGAAGGTAAATTTAAATTAAATTAACAAATAAGAAAATTAATGAATCAGAATATTAACATCAGAAATCTTGTGCGCTACTTTTTTCAATCTTTATTTCCAGTATAAAAATAATTACAAAAATATTGTGATAAATGCGTAAGATAAAATTTTACTTACAAACTGCTTTACAAAATACGAACTATTTAGACAAATATTGATTGACAAATGATTTTTTTGCAGAACACAAAAGCAAATTTGCTTCAAAACCAATCAAGTCCATAGATCTTGAAAAGTGGCTGGATTCTGTCTTGGATATCTAGTCTCGTAAAAGTTGTGCTGAATATGTGACTGAGAGTTGTGGAACAGAAATAACATTTTAATGTTATATAAAACAGTGTATTTTTGTTTGACGTAGAAATTCGTCATATATAAAAAATTAAAAAGACATTGATTAGTATCAGTATATCGGAGATATTACTGTATCTTTTATCAAAAACGGATAACAGTACTTAATCCTTGAACTTGACAGTGAGATAAGCATGCATGTAGTCGTAAACTACGAGCATGATTGCACCTCCTGGACCCAATCGCAATACCTTTGGCAATAATCCTTTGTAGAGTGCTCTAAATCTGTTATGATATTTATTAAATATGATTATTTAAAAGAATCGAAAATGATTTAATTTTTTTAAATAACTCAAATTCAAGTTTAATTATTTAAATTTTTATAATTCTCTTTTTTCTGAAAGAATGATTCTGTCGTCTATTTTACTCTAGAATATTGTTTCAATTTTTTATATAAATTTTAGTTTTTAATACTAACCCTTCTCTTCTATAAACGATACCAATAGTCCTAAAAGTTCCTTTATATTCAATATTGTTTTGAGCCCCTTGAATACGACTTTTTGCCACATCGAAAGGAATATTTAAACAAGACGCCATAACTCCTGATGAGAAACCAATGCCAACCTACGGACAAGTTAAGAATAGTCAAAATCTTCAGGGTTAATATGTCTTCGCATTAACGTAATTCTTTACCTTTGTTAAGAATTCTATCAAATGATCTTCATTCACTGGTATGTATCCTTTTACAGAATGATAAAATCCAAAATAAAATGAATTAAAAACTGCGTTTCTTAAAATCGTGGCAGTCAATCCTTTATTTAAACCATTGAGACCAAATCCGTCTTTCTTAATAATCTCTTTTGTCACAGCAAACGTTGAAGGACTCTCTTTCACTTTTTTACGATTCGATTGAAGTCGTACTTTGATAACTTCGAAAGGATTTACTAAAATGCCTTCCGTCACACCAGCAAAAAATCCGGCACACGAAAATGTCTATTAAAAGTAAAAAATATAGTTGCGTGATAAATGTTTGGAAGATTTAAAATTACACTAAATTTCAACTAAATTTGAATTTGAAATTTGATTATATGGGAAGAATGACTCACCAGAGGCGTTGGAACGTTTGCACCAAACAGAAAAAATTGCTTATATTGCTCAAACGTGAAAAACTGGAGAAAAAAGGTTTATTTCTATTTTATTTTAATTATGAATTATCGTTTGTTAGATTTAATTACCTTCACAGCTCTTTTAGGCGTTTCTACTATAATCGGCGGTAAAATTCCTTTCCAAAAAGATCCCAGACCTTCATTTTTATACATTTTAGTCATACAGTCTCGAATTCCTGCATATTAAATTATTATTAAATTATATTAGTAATTATTAATGAATTAATTCGACTTAACATTTATTTACTTAATTCAACAGATAAAAAAGAATACTCGCCAGTGTAATACAAAGGATCCGAATTGTTCGATTTTACCTGGAGTTGGAACCTAGTTTTTACAAGATCCATCGGATGCATGATACAAACTTCAACAAAACCAGCAGATCCTCCAGCCCCAATTTGAATTGCCGCTTGTTTCAAAAGCTCCATACTTTTGGAATCCGAATTAGACATTTTGGAATCTTTCCATTGAACACTTCTAATCAGTTTAGACTTATTATACAGACAGATTGTTTCATGATTTTAAGGTCCATACATCATACAATTTGCGACACAATAAAATTCATCCTGCACTTTGAACAATTTGATCAACAGGTTTGTGATTATTCACTATTCAAATTCGAATTAGAGTATATACATACAAAGAAAGTTTGTATTTTGAGAGAGAATTAAGAAAAGTCACAGTGAGTTGTAGATAATATTTGAGAGTATGACTGTACTTACTAAGAGAATCTATTTTTGAAACCGTAGAAGTTTTAACCTCCAGACTAGTTTCTTGCTGGTCTGAAGTACATAATAAACTGATATTAATATAAAATACGAGCTCTCGAGAAGAGTTTAAAGTTGTAAAACTAATTTTTACATTTCTTTAGGCTTATCTTTGACTTGAAAGTTTTAACAACTGATACTCGTGTCATATTATAATTAGTGTGATAAGATAAGAAGATTGTAAACTTTTAATGCAGTTATATGAAACTTTCGGTTCACAATATTTGTTTACAAATTCCATTTTGCATTTTTTGCATGTGGGTATGAACATTACGTTTGAAAAAATTCCTGAAATTTATAAAATTATTTTCTATTTATTTTACATAAAAATTAATTGTTTTTTCTATAATTCCGACAACAAATACTATATTATTGTCATTTATCTTTGGTACTGAAAATTTTTAGAGATTTATGAATGATGTACGAAATATATTTCAAATATTTTCATTTTTACGCAATGTAACACTAAAAAGCCTTGAACTGTTATTATCTATTGCTAAGTCATTGTTATCGTTACGTACAATGTCGGATTCAGAAGTCGTTATATCTGGTACATAAAATATTAAAGATAAGGAAAAGTTATCTTCTTTTTAATTCAAGAATATCAAATGCACTTGCATCAAGTCATCTTTAGAGATATCTTCATTCAAAGAAGATGGCTTTGAGAAAAAGGAAGGTATACGTTTGGGAATTTAATAATTCTTTTTATTAGTTCCCTATTTCCTATTTGCATAGTTATAATTATAGTGTTACCCTTATCGTTCAATAATTCTTAGATCTCAGCATTTAATAAAAAGAAAAAAGTAATTTTGGCAATAAATTTGGAATCTTTTTTTAAATTTTTCGAACTTTTCCACAGTGACCACGTGTCCTTGTTTCAAAGATGGCGGCGGGAAAATTCAAAATTTGCACACAGTGCATGACAGTACCTTCCTAGAGATCCTGAAAGGAGTAATGGTTAGTAATACATAATTAATTAGTAACACTTCTTCAACACATTCACAAATATCATAGTTTTTGTAGAAGTTCCCTCCTTTCCCCCCAAAGTTTCATGAAACAATGAAATGAATGAAACATTTGAAAGTTTCAAGTGAAACTTTCATTGTTTCAATGAGACGTTTGACAGCAGTGACAGCACTGACCGCATTTACATATATGTAATACCTTCCCTAATGAGATTATAATAAGTAATTCTTTTCCCTAAAAAGTGTTTTCCAAACATCCCTAAAACTATATGTCTGTTTTGGAAAATGTGAAAAGTTCAACAAAAAATATTAGTGCTATAAGTGTCCCAGTGGATTGCAGAAAGTGGTAGAAATAAAGTTAAATTTGCAGTGGTTTGCAAATATTAATAGTGTTTCGAAGTTTGTATATTTACAAATATTTATACCACAAACTCATAAAGATATTATAATATCCTTTGTTATATTAATCTTAGGATTTTTGAGCTGAAACTTCAAACTGTGAGATCCCCTACTCTTTTTTTTATACTTTCAATAACAATCTGTCAGGAATTGGTAAGTTTGTTTTTTATCAGGGGTTACTTTATTCAAAATATTATACTTCTTGTCATTTTCCAAGTTTATAGCTAAATTTCATCGTACCCCTTCAATATAATAAAAATATAAGTATAAATCATCATCAGCACCGATCACCACACTCTAAAATCAGAAATCTAGCATAACCTCAAACTAAGTTAATTACCTTAAATACATATTGTTTTCTCAGTTGGCAGTGGGCAGAAATGTCCCAAGAAGTTTTTAGGACGTCCTGAAAACGTCTTTATTTGTCTTTTCAGGCTAAGCCATGTCGGATTCAGAGGGAAGTAATTATTCTGATAACGAGAGTGAGCGAGGTGGTCGTCGGATTATTCACAGTGACAGCGAAGTAGAAAATCGTTCTGCAAAGAGTTTGTCAAGATCTCGATCAAGGTCCAAATCTAGATCAAAATCAAGGTCCCCAACTAGATCCAGATCAGTTTCAAGGTCAAGATCGCGATCCAGAAGTCGTTCTAGATCAAGGTCAAAGTCTCGTTATCGCTCCCGATCCCGTTCTCGATCCAGATCAGGGTAAATCATAATTTGTATTATCATAACATAAAATTCATGTTTCCTGAAAGGGTTAATCACCAGCAATTTATGTGCCAAAAGTTATTTTTCTTTATCTTTATATATTTCTTAAAGATCTGTTGCTGAGGCCGAGGAAGCCAGATCAGATGATGAGGACGTTGAACCAGAGGAAGAACCAGAAGGTAAAAATATTTTTCTTAAGATATTAATCGATTTGCACATTGTTTTGATTTTTGATGTTTATTCTAATTGTAAATTTATAGGAGAAGACTTGGATGATAGTGAATATGACGAAGAAGAATATGAAGAAAATGATCGACCAAGGAGAAAGAAGAAGAAGGACAGATGCAGTGACTTTATCATTCACGAGGCTGAAGTCGATGATGAAGTCGAAGATGATGAAGAGTGGGAAGAAGGTGCCCAGGAAATTGGAATTGTCGGTAACGAAATTGATGAACTTGGGCCTACTGCTCGGGAAATTGAAGGAAGGAGAAGAGGCACTAACCTTTGGGAGTAAGTATTAAGATTTGTATTAGAGAAATGTATATTAATATAATATTTTCTGGACAAATAGAATCTACATACCTGCAAAATATTAAGAGACTAATCTATCTTTTTTTAATGGTACAGCTCGCAAAAAGAAGATGAAATCGAAGAGTATCTTCGAAAGAAATATGCCGATGAATCTATGGCTGCACGTCACTTTGGTGACGGAGGTGAGGATATGAGTGATGAGATCACTCAGCAAACTTTACTTCCTGGTGTTAAAGATCCAAATCTCTGGATGGTAAAATGTCGCGTTGGAGAAGAAAAGGCAACGGTCCTTTTGCTCATGCGAAAGTTTTTGGTGTACCAATCTGAAGGTCAACCTCTACAAATCAAATCAGTTGTCGCTCCCGAGGGTGTAAAAGGTTACATTTATATTGAGGCATACAAGCAGCCTCACGTCAAATCCGCAATCGACAATGTAGGTACCTTAAGGGTGGGTCTCTGGAAACAGCAGATGGTACCAATCAAGGAAATGACTGATGTTTTGCGAGTCGTTAAGGGACAGACAGGATTAAAAAAGAAGCAATGGGTCAGACTTAAGAGAGGGATATACAAAGATGACATAGCTCAAGTAGATTTTACTGAAATTGGCCAAAATCAAGTGCACTTAAAGCTTCTGCCCAGAATTGATTACACCAGACCTCGAGGAGCTTTACGAACAGCTCAGAGCGAATCTGAGGCTTTGAAACGTAAAAAAAAAAGAAGACCACCCGCGAAACCATTCGATCCAGAAGCCATTCGCGCCATCGGTGGAGAAGTTACAAGCGATGGCGACTATTTGCTGTTTGAAGGAAACCGATACAGTCGCAAAGGTTTCCTTTACAAAACTTTCACCATGAGTGCAATCGTGATTGAAGGCGTGAAACCAACGCTCTCTGAATTAGAGAAATTTGAGGAGTCTCCAGAAGGGATTGACATCGAATTGAGTGGAGCACCAGTTACTGGGGTGGCTGGTAAAGAAGACTCTGCTATAACGCATTCTTTCAGTAATGGAGACAATGTTGAAGTATGCGAAGGCGAGTTGATGAACCTTCAGGGAAAGATTGTTTCGATAGATGGTAACATGATCATGGTCATGCCCAAACACGAAGAACTGAAAGAAGCGCTTGAATTTCAAGCAAATGAGTTGCGCAAGTATTTCACAATGGGTGATCATGTAAAGGTATTGGCTGGTCGTTACGAGGGTGACACGGGGTTGATTGTGCGGGTAGAGCAGAATAGAGTCGTTCTCTTCAGTGATTTGTCAATGCACGAGTTAGAAGTTCTTCCCAGGGACTTGCAATTATGTTCAGATATGGCTACTGGTGTGGACAGTATGGGTCAATTCCAGTGGGGTGATCTAGTTCAACTAGATGCTCAAACTGTTGGAGTCATTGTTCGACTCGAACGTGAAAACTTCCATGTCCTCTCGATGCATGGAAAGGTCGTGGAGGCTAGGCCCCAAGGACTTACAAAACGAAGGGAGAATCGTCACGCTGTGGCTCTCGATTCCCAGCAAAATACTATTCAGAAAAAAGATGTCGTGACAGCAATTGACGGTCGTCATGTTTCAAAAGGAGGAGAAATTAAACATCTTTACAGGAGCTTTGCTTTTGTACACTCGAGAAATGATGTTGAGAACGGAGGTATTTTTGTTTGTAAAACTAGACACTTACAGCTCGCTGGTGGAAATAAAGTTACATCCTCGCCAGCTACGTCATCAATGGCTGTCTTCATGTCACCAGGAATCGCTTCTCCAATGCACCCGACTAGTGGGTTAGTCTTTTTCCTTTTTATTTTTTTCATAAAACCAATCATATATTATTGGTCAATGCAAAGATTATATATTACGATTTATCTTTGTTTTACAGTGTTGGATTTGGAAGAGGTGGAGGAGGTGGTGGCGGTGGTGGTGGCAGAGGAGGAGGTCGAGGAGGAGGGGCTGCACGTCGTGATCGAGAGCTAATCGGTACCACGATCAAAATCACCAGAGGACATTACAAAGGAAACGTTGGCATCGTGAAAGATGCCACCGAGACCACTGCCAGAGTCGAACTCCATTCAAGCTGTCAGACAATTTCTGTCGATAGATCCCACATTGCTAATGTAGGAGTTCCCACCAAAGAAGGTGGATTCAGCAGCTACAGCAGAACTCCAGCTTATATTACTGGAAATCAAACGCCTATGTATGCCAGAGATGGTTCCAAGACGCCTATGCATGGTTCTCAGACACCAATGTACGAAAGTAAGTGTCGGATTTATTTCATGTGATTGAATTTCTCATCTTAAAAATATACATTCATTTATGATTCTTTGATTTGTAGCTGGTTCTCGTACACCTCATTATGGTTCCATGACACCATCGCACGATGGATCTCGAACACCTGGACAGACTGGAGCCTGGGACCCCACTGTTACGAACACACCAGCTAGAACAAACGATTTTGATGGCTACAGTATGGAGGACGGTGGATCGCCAGGTTATGCACCTGGATACCCATCTACAGCTGGACCTTTCACGCCTCAAACACCAGGAACCATGTATGGATCCGAGCAAAGTTATGGGCCCTATCAGCCAAGTCCGAGTCCAGCTGGAAGCGCTACGGCTAGTCCAAGTCCAGCGGGATACGTGGCAACACCTTCTCCATCAGGAACAGGTTACACTGCTAGTCCTCACGGACCATTTGCTACTCCTTCACCTGTTGGATACAGTCCAATGACGCCTGGTAAGATTCTTTACCACTATTTATTTAAAATAGCATAAACGCGCGCGAATTTACTTTCTTTATATATTATATACTTTATTTCTTTTATTTATATATTTTTATAATAGGATATAAAGTAATTAAGAATTAAGTGTTTATAATTATTAAATAGATTATAATTGTGAAAAATTTATGATTAACAAAACCAAATTGAAATAAGCGCTCGAAATTTTCGACCAGTCGATTCTCGAGAAGCACTATCGATACTTAAGCGACGACGAATCAGATTGCCGGATAAAGGCGTTTCGGTTATTGTTTTAATACAATTGTTTTTCTTTTGTTTTTTTAGACTTCGACTTCAGCAGTCATCTTCATTTCATCTGATTTCATCATGTTTTTAGATTAGGATAAAAGTGGATACATAAGTTCTTTTTTTTTCCAATTTATTGTCTTTTTAGGAGTAGCTGGAAGTCCATACAATCCACAGACTCCTGGATCCGGAATAGATATGGCAGGCGGATCTGGATTTATTGGCTCAGAGTGGTACACCACTGACATTGAAATACGAATACGTGATTCCCATCCAGAACTCGGACTTGCTGGCCAAACCGGAGTGATTAGGGGAATTTCTGTACGTTTTATATATCCATATATGTTTTAATGATTTCACTAGAACCAATTATTTGTCAATTAACAAATATATAAAACAATGTATTTATTTTTAGGGTGGTATGTGTGCCGTCTTTTTACCAGATGAGGACAGGACCGTGAATCTACAATGTGACCAACTGGAACCTGTTGTTCCAGTACGAGGAGACCGTGTAAAGGTGATTTTAGGAGAAGATCGAGAGGCAGTAGGAGTTCTCCTGTCAATCGACAATCAGGAAGGGGTGGTAAAAATAAACAACGAAGAAGTTAAAATGTTACAACTTCGATTCCTCTGCAAAATGAAAGCCTAAGCTCTAAGTTATATTAGCTATATCACTGTACAAAAGATTTATATTTCATTTAATAACTCTTCTTCAACTTCATTATTTAGTTGTATTATGATTACGGTGACGATCGCGATTTTGAGCAAAAAATATATTATTTATGGAGAATATTATTTTTCTCCAACTTTATGTGCGACAAAATCTGTAAGCGATTTAAAATATAAGACAGAGATGTAGATTTCAAACTGTGCAAAGTATGTATTATTTTCTTATCCCTTTCCCCTTTTTTTGTGGAATTAATTTCATTCAAAACGAATTTGAAATTTTTGCCAGAGAATTTAACATTTTGAATTTGTCCGTGCTTTAAGTTGGATATTAAGCCTGGTGTGCTGACGGCGTATATTTATACGCGTGGTGTAATTAGTTCCGCTGTTGAAGAACCTCATTAAAAATCTGACGAATGCTCTGGAAAACTTGCACATTCTATGTTCATACTCTTTCCTATTGTGCTGCTTGGGTTGGAAACCTTATTCTGCCGGTAGTTTTCGTGAGAGAAGCTTAATTCTGTATCTGATTTTTCACAAGCTAAGAGTTCTCTTATTTTATTTTCACCACATAACAAATATTTCGATTGCCTGTCTAATAAAAGTCGTGCCAGATAAAGATAGTAATTTAAAAAAGATAAAATATTGGCATTTAAAATGTATAGTGTTCACGTAACTCAAAGTTCAAGTACTCAAGGATCTACAAGAAGTTCGACTACTGAAATTGTATACAAAAACAGACGAAGAGAATCGTTGGCCGTGAGAGTTTTGAACTACATCCGCACTCAATTTCAAAGTGAAGAAGTTGCTGGTAAGTCCATCAGGTTTTCACTTATGTATTCTGCTTGCAAGTTTTTCCATTAATTCAGTAGATAATATAACAATATGCATGATTGTCTATTTAGGGTGACCGCTAAATAAATTCTCCGTGTTTTTTAAAAATATTTTTTGAAAAAATTTTATGAAGTATAGAATTTATTTTACATATCAATCTCCTCGCTCTTTAATTCTATACAATATATTAATATTAAATATTTGTAAACTTTTAATCTAAGTAACTGAAAATACGTGATAATTCGTTTCGCATAATTTTTTCGAATACTTCTTTCTTTATATTATCGATTAATACAATTTTGTAAAGACTGATTCTAAACAATTAAATATTAGACATGTCAGGAAGCTGTGAAATTATAGAACCAAAAGCAGAATTCATGATTAATTTTAAACATTTTTAAGCATTTATCTCAAACTCAAATCTACGAATTTAAAGCCTAAAATTGCATGAAATAAGATCACTATTAAAATAAGCACCTTTTTTAATCATGATTGACTTCTGAATTCATTATATGGCTCAAAATTTCACTGCTTCTACATTTGGCCGACATTTTAGTAGTAATCTATCGATAAATCACATTTTTCAGATAATATTAAAATCTTATACATTTCGCAATAAAGAAATAAGCGATTTGACTTTCATAAATTATTGAAAGTACTTTCCCTATTTGAATCCTACCAAGCAGATTTTTGAATCAAGATATTATATAAATTATAAATAAGTGTAACAAAACACATCCTTTATCTTAAGTCTGATATAAATAATTATTAACTAACCGTTATAAAAACTGTTACTGTTGTCTGCATATATTATGAATTATGCATGTAAGTAAGTATAAACTAAAAAAAAAAACAATAGTACGAATGTCAAGAAACTAGAAAAGAATATTTCAAACATGTACTTTCTAAAGACTTTTTTCACAGTTGTCTTTACCTAGAACTATTTTTAAGTGTCTAGAAAATAATTGAACAATGCAATAATTCCTCGCGATCTATTTGTCAACAGTTACTGTTTGTAACATTTGAATAATACAATTCTGAAAAAATCGAACCACTTTCTCTAATAAATAATTTATTTGTTTTGGATTAAATTGCTTAAATTTTTATCTAAGCTGATAACTTAAATAATCTTTATTATAAGCAAAGGCACAATTAACAGTCAATTAAATCACCATCCTTGATTCAGCTTGAAAAATTGGCTTGAAATCCATGTGATTTAAGTGGTTCGAGATTATCTAAATTATTTTTGGCAATGATTTTTGATTACAAGAGATTTTAGACTCTGATTTATGGTAATTCAAGAGAACAAAAAAGAAACTGATTAATCAGTTTTGCTCAGCCGAAGATTCTAACTTCTACTATCATTTCTTCACAATATTTATCTACTCAGGAATAGTTTCGTAAGATGATGAAAGATAATCGTCAGACTCATTGTCGTAATGATTACGGCAATCAGGAATCCAAACCTCCTGAATTGGTTCACGTTGATAACTTTCAACTGAGGATATATATTCGGAAGTGCTGAATGACTCGTTACTTCCTTTTTTCTCCGATTTTCGTCCAATTTCACTAGTCAAATTAGCCATTTGCATACCTGTAGTTGAGTCACTGTAGACTAAGCTGTTGGGAATGAATGTGTGTTGCCTCTTTGCGGTAACGAGTTCTGCGTGTGCAATATTTTGAGAACTTGAAATGCCTGAAATTTCATTCACTAAGGGAGGTGCAAAACAGTAAACAGTGGAGGTCTGATTAAATTTTGAATAATCGATGGCGCTACCAGTTTGCAGATTTAAAATGTTTTGTAGATGAAATCCTCCTGAGATATCTTCCGACCATTTCGGCCAATATGGATCCAGCAAATCTGAAATAAGATTCATTGAAAAGTTAAATAAAAATCGAATAAGAAACATTTAATTCTACACAATCAAAAATTAAACTATAATCGAAGTAAGTACAGCATTGATAACTGGTGCGCGCGCTTCAAAAACAAAAAGACGAAGTGATGTTCCATGAAGTCTTCCTCTGTTTTTGATTGTAAAAATGACAACCTAACTCTGCTTTTCATAAGGTTCTAATGAAAACCAGGGTTGGGATGACATATTTACAATTGAAAGCAGAGGAAGGCTTCATTGAACATTACTGTACAATATTTGAATGAGACCCGTGGTGGGGGGTATATCAAAATATGAAGTGTTCATGAATGTGAATGTTCAATTTGCGGGAATCGACTATATTTTCATTCTGAATTAAAATAATTAACAATTTACAGACTTAAAAATCAAACTATTCAAACACTGAATGATTTTATATTTTTGACTTTACTGACAGCTTGAAACTTACTGTTTCCTTCTTTCTGTTCTCTGTTGGCAATTGGCTTCAAATGATTTTGATCTTCCATCTCATTACTTGGTTGTACCAAGTTAGATGTAAACGTATGAATAGACTGACTATGCTGATTTGAGTTATACATCGAATACTGAAGCTGCTCAGCACTTGAACGAGATGAAGTAGCACATTCTTGGGGGTACATTACATACTGACTGGAATCTTGAGTTTGTAAAGCTGTAAATTGCTGCGTAATATTAGTATTGAATTGAGTATTGTTGGGTAAGACGTTCGAAAAATTCGTATGATCAAAGTAATCTGTTCGAAAGGGTTGAGGTTGCTGAGTTGGCCACTGATGGTAATAAGAATTCATGTTTTGAGCATGTGAACCAGTGATTTCATTCTGGTTGGTCACAGCGTGCGTTTGCTCAAACACTGAAAAATTTCCATCAGTTTGGTTTTGATAATTTGGCTGCTCTACTCCAGGATAAGATGTTAACATCCTAGAAGACTCAGTCGTCCTCACGTAATCCATCGAGTTACTTTCAATCCACGATTGACAGTTTTCTTGAACGTTCGGTTGAAAGTAATTGAACTGATTATTATGTTGATATCCGTTTTGACTGCTTGTCTGAAAAAAATTCATCATTTGCTCAAGAGTGAAATGAGGAAGTTGATTTTGATTGTAATAATCTGCACGCTCGTCCCAGATGACGTCATAACTATCTGAACCAGCAGTGAGAGTGTCAGAGTTAGTTTCCCACAATTCTCGGGATAAACAATATTGTTCAGAGGGCAACACTCGATTTGCTTCAAGACGAGCCATTGCACCTAAATTTGTACCCAGAGGAGCTTGCAACATTTTCTGCAGAATCATGGGTCTGTAGCTATCCTTGTTAGAATCATTTGCAGCTTCGGATTCCACTCGATTGATGGCATGGTATTCTACAGGAAGAGATGAAGGCACAGCTAGATTTTGTGTAGAAGATGTGTCAAGAACGTTTGGTCTCAAGCTTGATTCAATTGCATCAGCCTTTAGATTTAAGGCTGAGTTTGCTACGTCGTTATTACTATTTGTGTCGTAGTTTGGATAACCCCTTTGAATCAGGTATTGACGAAAAATGTCGTAGTGGGTATCTTCTCGGATTTCTTCATCAGGTGGAGCCTAGAATTGTAAGTTACAGATGTGTTCTTCAAAATCCATAGTGGTGTAGTATCGTAAACTATAAAAAATTCCCATATAAATTTCTAGTAACACTAAATGATGTAGAAATTAAACATATTTAAATTTTCTATTAGGTCGCCTCTATTTCTGGGATATATTCATCTTTTATTTGTAAAAAGAGTACACGTACAATGCTAAAAAATATCCAATTCTAATATTGTTAAATAAAATGAAGAGATTGAATTTTGGAATTAGAACTTGAACCAAAAACCCTTAAAGAAAGATAAAACTTCAAATTTACTTTTATTAAAAATTGTATACATATAGTCTTTAAATTATAACAAGCAAAATATACCTACCTTCTTTTTCAAATAAAAAATAACAATACAATAACAATTGGTTAAAAGTGTCTTCTTTTCCAACAATAGTCCAAAAGAATTTATAAATCTAATAGATGTCAGTTATAGGTATCAAATGCTATTAAAAAAATTGATGTAGAAAAAGAAAATGGTGGTGAAAATTCAAACGTGTACATATTTTATTAATGAAACTGATAATGTGAAGAAAAAAGTTAATATTTGTGTGATTAATAAGTTGATAGAGAAATTTCGTACCCATGTGTACGGTGAAAGATGTTGGGGCGAATAAAAGCGATCATCAATCGATGAATAGTTTGGACTATGTAGTGGTGTCGAGGTTGCGGGAGCCAGTTTATCCAGTTTCCGTTTTCTGATTTTTCTCTTACGATTTTCTCTTAAGTCATCCAAAATACGATTAACTTGCAACTTGTCTCCGCACTTTAGGGCTCCGAGAATATCAACTAGTATATTTTTCTGTTGGAAAAAAATGGATTGTCATGTAGGTTATGTAAGTTTGACGGATTTCAAAATCGTCTGCAAGTTTTGCAAGTACGAGCATATCAAATATTGGAGGATAAAGCTTGTAAATTACCTTAATATTTCCAGGAATTTGGTGCTGCGTAGCTAGAGCTTGAAGTTGCTTGTAAGAAAGTTTTGAGAAATCTTGGTTCATGTTTGAAGCAACAACTCCCACGCACACGATTCGCAAATTTTCTTCCCTCAGGAAGAGTGCGAACTCCGAAGTATGATCAACTAAACGACACTAAATTGTAACGGCTGTATTTTGTGTAACTATAAATAGTCATTTACGCGCGAATTTGATACTAATAAATCAGAAATGCTAAGCTTATTAGATCCATTCAGAATAATAACCATTCAGGTGTCAAAGTTTCGTCTGATTTCGTCTGCTAGCTTCAAGGACCTCTAGTCGAAACTCATCATCATCAATTCATCAATTTACGTTCTTTTTTGGCATAAATTTGTGTTTTGATCAAGTTTTTAAGCCGATTCTATAATTCTTTGGACGACTTAACAGTTGTCAAAATTATAATATTTCTACTTGAGTTCTTATTTTTTTATGAGTACGTACAAAATTCCAAGAAACTGATTTCGCGTTACATACGCATATTGGTATAACTATATACATATATAGGTAAAACCGATAAAATTTCCAGTTTTAGTATTTTTTTTTCTTTGCCAGAGTAAAAAATGTGTACAAAGTCAAAGATATTAATAATATCTTCGACAAAGTTAATGTAGTCAATGACATCTGCGAGATGAAAAAGAAATGAAATGTTTGCAATTTTCTTAGCAAGAATTGTTAAAAAACAAAAATTTATGGTTATGTCACTTGGTCCATTTTCTAATCTTTATTTTTATCTAATTTTAAAAACCTTTTTACATTCTCATTGATTCTACATTGACGAGATAAGCAGGTAATATATTTTTATAAGCGAAAGTGAGAAATAGTATTAAAATTTCATTTATTTTATCCATTTTGATTTTATCCTTAAAATTCTTCTTATATGTTTTTGGAACGAATACTAGTGTAACTGTAAATTCCAAATATGAGTTCCACCTTCAAAATTGCTACGATTTTTATTTTATAAACCAATTAAATAATCTGTGAATTCAAATTTACGTCTAAAAATAATGAATATCCAAAACATTTATTCAAATTTTTAAAAGTTCTTATTGAGAATTTATAAATTAGACATTTAAATCTACATATAGTTTTTATTAACTGTTTTAAAAATTTGAGTACTTTAATACTTTCTGCTTTAAAAAAACAGCCTAGGTTTATCTATAAATAAATTAAGAATGTTGGAACCAAGTTTTATTCTAAAAATTCGATTTCTTCGTTTTACTTAACTAATATTAAATTTGGATTTTTTTTCTCTTTATAATTAATCAATTTTTAACTAGAATTATGCGCACAGAGCGAAAAAAATATTTATCTATAATTTTCGTTGAGTAAAATGGAGAAATGACTTTTGAGCTTAATACTTGGGTCCAACACCCTTAATATCATGTTTTTATAAAATGTGTTTGATCTTCTTGTTGAGATTTAAATAAACCACGTTATTTATATCTTTACTATCATCTTCACAGATCCTGATCACGAAATTATGCGAATCAGTTAAAGGGTTACAGTTTGGAAAAGTAAAAGGACGTTGAGCTTGCGCGCAAGTACAGAATCCTGTGCTTTTGCGTGGCATTCAGTAGAACATTGTGAGAGCTCAGTGTCGGATGCAATCCTTCTTCAATCTTAAGTATTCCTCTCAAATTTATCGAAAAGCTCAAGAGAGACCAACAAGTCTGATTGTTTCTTTTGGTGACGTCACAAAAATTAAAGTTTTTTGAGAACTAGGACTCTCAATTTTTCAAGATTGCTCTCCCGGCAGATTCACCGAGAAAAATGAAAGCACGGAAAAGCCGTGAAAAAAGTAAGTGAAATCCCGTACATGCTGCTTTGCTTACACACATACATATACACTCAAATTTATTCTGCTCTCGTAAGTTCTCATAAAGTCACGTTAAAGCGAATTCAATGCTGATAAAAATAAACATCTTCAATTGCTCCAAAAAGAAAAAAAGAGCAAATTTAATTAAAAATGCATCAAAAGCTTCAGGCGATGACACAAATTTCTTTCCTTAAATCAACTAAACTCTAAACGCTTTTAAAAAATTAATAATACTGATGAGAGATGCAATTTTAACAGGAATTATAAAATTTCACATACATATATTATATATTGATATAAAACTTTGCATTATACGTTAATTGTATTTTCCTTTTTACAAATAATCTTTACCAACAAAGGCTTTGGTAAGATTTTGGTTTTTTATTTACTTTCTTGTCTTGGTATAATTTCGGTTCTCCAATTTCTTTTCTCAATTTTCAAACAGTCATTTCCATTGAAGTAAAAGTGAAATAATCACGTTTTCCTTCAACTTGAAAATTTTCACTGTCAGAATAATTGAAAAAGTTTCTTCTCTAAGTATTTGTTTAATGCACAGTAAAAAAAGCTTTTACTACATTTACACACGCATGCTTTCGACTGTAATGCCGCTCGAGTTTCCTCTTTTAACAGCTATCTATAATACCAGTCTATAATACGGACATACAAACACTAGTTGAGTCAGTTTCATCGAGAACGTATTTCATTCAAGTTCGACAGCGGTAGATTTGATGAAAAGCTGATTTATGGAAAAATTAAAATACACGTGTTCTCACTACTCGCTGCCCATTCTCGGATAAAAATATAGGACATATTGAATGTATAGGATGATGAGGAAGATGAGTGATGTGGTATTTCGAAGGTCTCCAACAGAGAATGAAAATAAAGTACCCAATCGGAAATCCGAGTAGATTTAGGTCGCTGGGTGTTTACTCGAGATTTACGACAAAGCTCCAACTTTTTCAAGTGAAGGAGAAGAGAAAATAGATTCTGAAAATAAGGAAATTTTCAATTTTATTTTTACTTAGAAAAATACATACATACATCACAGTATTTACTTAAAGATACTCTCTTCAATAAACCAATTATTATATATGATCTATATAATATTAATATAATGTCAAACGCTTGAAAAAAAGGATAAAGAATTCGAAAGTCATATCTATAATGCATAAAGACCATGAATATAAATCAAATATTCATGACACATGGACTTATTTTAGTTTTTTCTCTACAGCCCTTCTTCTTTAAATATTAAAGTAGAACTCGGTTAAAAAAAAGTTTTATAACGTTTAACAAGAAATAAGTTGTCTGGTTTATTTTTTGACATTTTTCGGTGACAATTTAGAAATTAAAAAAAGACGTTCACTTGGATAAGGAGTGAAAATGTCAAGACGTAGATAGAATATTATTCTTAACCATCGACTATAATCAATAATACGTTTCTATTTTCTGCATTGAGCTTAGTATTTTCGTACATTTCTTAAAATATTTTATTAATTTTTTAAAGAATGGGTGAGATTCTCGTTTTTTATTGTATTTTTACTATATTATAAATGTCTATTTTAGGAGATTTTCAAATGTAGGTCGAGGATTGTTGAAAGTTAATCTGTCGCAACAAAAAAGTTTTTAATGACTCCTGAAGGTGTTAGTGAGCAATAAAACGATGCAATTCCTCTTAAAGCTTTGTTGATCATTTTATGCACTCTAAAATTAAATAAAACTATCTACATTTAAACTCTATGAGCCATAGTGAGCGTATAATCAGGTATAACTTTTTTTCGATGTATTAATAGAATAAAATCTAATATTTCCTAAAAGAAAAAAATTTTAAATCAATAAGTGAAAAAAATTATCTTTCACTTTTTATTCTTTCACTATCTAAATTCTAAAATTATCGATAAAGGAAAAATACTGTAACGAAGTCTTTCCCATTTAAAACATCAGAGACATTAAAGTCAAATTAAGGTTCTCACTAATTTTCAAGTAAAAGGTAGAAGAATAATTGTCAAAGATTGCAATTTATTCTCTGCCCCCATCCACCTTATTTATTTATATATTTATAAATGGATACCTTCTGTTGGTCACAAAACTGAGGGAATAAAATACAAAATAGCAACAGGAGGGTTTGGTGCACATAAAATAAAAATATCTTTATCGATCTTGTTTTGAGCGTCGAGTGTGTGTGATATTATTATATGCACCGTCTAAAGAACCTTTTTTTTTACTTAATGTGTGCGCATCAAATTTTTTTGTTGATTTTCTCTTAAAGGTGTTTAAAACTAATAATGTTACGACTTTATCATCAGCTTCATTTATATAAAATCTAAATTTGTTTGCAGTCATATTTTTAACTTCTCCTATTTCACCTTTAATTACTTAACTTTATACAATACGGACGGACTTTATACAACTTTATATACTTTTTATGGCGACTTCATAACTTTCAACACATTGAAACCTTTTCTTGAACTTGTCATTCATGACGCAATCAACTAGGGAGCCATCCATAAATTACGCAAAACTTTTAATTCTTTCTCCTTCTACTTTTTATTCCTCTAGCTCCTTCTTCTTGAAATTTATAATTAAAATCCTATAAAATTCTTTAAAGTATAATACCTTATAATGCTTTGACATTCCTCACAATCTTTTGCAATCCCTTGGAAGCTCATTTAATTTCCTTTTTTCCTTTCTATATATCCCTTCAAATCTTTAAAATCTATAGAAATCCTATAAAAATATTGCTATTCCCCTGAAAAGCTGTTACGTAATTTGTGGATAAGATTATCAATTTCTTCTTTCGTTATAGAAAAAAACGGGGTGGATGAAAAGACGATTTGATAGAGAGCTGGGAAACTTTTAGTAGAAAAGGTCAACATATACTCAGACAATGGGGGTTTCAGGAAGATTTTAAGGAAAAGGGGTAGTGTAGATCAAAGTATAGTCAGCCCGTTGGTGAGCAGTGGAAAGAGTCAATGTTTAGTCAGCCAAAGATATCTTTAATCAGTTACAGGTCGGGACTATTGTTTTAAATCATTACAAACAAATAGATGTTAATCTTTCTCACAGCGTAAATGACTTTCTTCATTAATTTTCTATTTTGATAAAAGCTTTTCAAATTTCAGTAACTTTCTCTGTGCTTGACATGATAAGCTAAAAAATTAAAACCATGCATATTTATTCTGTCTAACGTATAATCTACCCACGGGAATTTACTTTTACCTCTTTTATTTTCAATATAAGCGACTCTTCGGGAATATATTAATATATTAAATTCTCCCTCGAATAAGGAAAGCGAGAAGAGATCACACGCCCCAATGTATATCATCTGGTCATCCGAGCAGAACGGCGTTGAAGAAGATGTAAGTGGAATTTTTCTCGTTGAGTAAAAATTCAGTGCAGTGAACAAATTGCAATTGTCATTAGGGTAGGTTTTAGGTTTGTCGGTAGATTGCATAAAGTGGGGTAAATATATACCACTGGGAAGGAGGTCTCTGGTTGCCATGGTGACCCCGGATGCCCGGGATTGGTACCTCGGAGCTGCTTGAGTTCGACGTGGTTGGATGCGGATATGCGTACAGTTATAGCGTGACGCTTCATATTTCTTTTTCTTCTCATTGATCCACCCAACCGCATCAGAAGTCTTTCGAATCACTTAAGGACATGAAAAGAATTAAGCATCCAATCTCCCCGATCATTATCTACTAATGGTTTCTTTGTATAACTCAAATTCCACTCATTGAATTTCTTATTTCATATATAATGTGCTCATTCCATTTTCGATCTTCTATAAAATGGACGGCCCTAATATTTCAGAATATTTTGGTATTTTTATAAAATTTAATGGAAGTGAGATCAAATTGACTATGTCACATCACTTAAACACAGTATAGGATTTTTTTAGGTAGGACTTATACAAACATTCCATAATGCATAAGTCAACAGACATTGAACTTTGTAAACACGAGACAATGTCGAATTTCATCTGTATCCGTAATTTATAATCCTTGGTACTTTATATGTTATACCTACTTTTAGAAATTGAGTGATATGCGAAGTTTTCTGCATCTGTGAATTGTACATATCCTTCCCCTTCGCACCAATAATTAGCGCACGAACTCTAACGCAATATC